>JANRGW010049861.1:0-34789 GCA_024733675.1 Psilopsiagon aymara | reverse complement strand
TTTCCTTTCCCCTTTCCTTTCCCCTTTCCTTTCCCCTTTCCTTTCCCCTTTCCTTTCCCCTTTCCTTTCCCCTTTCCCTTCCCCTTTCCTTTCCCCTTTCCTTTCCCCTTTCCTTTCCCCTTTCCTTTCCCTTTTCACTTCCTTTCTTCTTTTCTCTTTCTTCTCCTTTACTTTCCCCCTTTTTATTGAACATATGTAATGAAATGCTGTTCCACAGACTCTATCATTTAGCATCATTGAATTGTTGAATACAAACCCAAGAAAATTCTGCTATAGTTACAAAATAGCTAACATCAAAAAGTAAAATAGGTTTAGATTTATCTTGTAGTTTAGGGAGCATTTCAGTGTAAAGCTAGGAATCAGTGTTTTTGTCAGTGTACACAGTAAAAGTAAGTGTGTGCTCCTTTAATTTTGAGTGGCTCGCTATTCTCAAATAGCAGCACAGAATTTGCAGAAACAGAACTGAAGGTAAATATACACAGAGGGTCCCAAATTGAGCAATGCTTTCATGAGTCATAAAAGCAATTTGAAAATCAAGTTGGCATTTGATCAAATTCCACTTCAGGTTTCAGAAGATGGAATTGAAATGCTGAGACCACTTGGTGAGTTAAAATCCTGGTAACAACAATGCTGCAGCTTGAATGCTACAATGCTTTTTTCCTCAGAACACATAAAAATAAGTCAAATGGCTCTTACATGCAGCACTGTGGCTAAGTTTGCCAAGTAATTTCTGACTATTATCTTCATGAATTTGTCTCATAGTTTTGTTTTTGTTTATTTGTTGCTTTTGTGTTTTATACATGTATTGAGTAATTATGGCTTCGGTTATTGAGATGAGTGTTTCAGCCTGCTGTGAAAAAGAGGCTCATTATTGCCACAGGAGCTTCCCTGATAAGAGGGCTGTGCCTGAATCAGGTGGTATTGTTGATCTTGGTTTTGGCTGTTTAGATCCCTATATCCTATCCTTGCTTAAGTGTCACATGCAATAAGGTATGTAGAAATTCATTTCACATATTCTTCATCCTTTATATAAAAGGAAGGGTCACAATTAGTTACTAATCTTAGTATTTAGTGGACGTGTAACTTCTATGGGGCATTAAATTTTTATTGCATGCTACCCTGTGAAGTTTCCATGTACATAGGCGAAAGCCACCCTGCTGCCAGATGGTATTTAGCACTGTGCATTTCTTTCAGGGAAAGTGAAAGGTCTGTTTAGAAGTAAAAACATGGTGAAAATTGCAAGGAAAGCACAGAACCACAGAGTCTGTAACCTCAGCACAGAATTAAAATTGGTATAAAAGGGAGAATGCTGGGAAAAAAGATAGGTTCAAATGAAGTGCATGTAGCTTTCCATCAAAATAGATATTGCTATGGATCTGGTGAACCTAATCTCTCTCCAGCTGCTGGACCCATAGAAGATGAAGGCGAAGTATTGCACAACCTTGTGGGGAGCATAAATTGCAATTCACTGCTCTCTCCAGCTGAAGAGGAAAACAATGACTTCATCTTCCACCTCAGTAACTGCGGCTTTTCTCACTGACTAATGTTTATAACCTCAGAATTCTATTTATATTTGAAATGGCTTTCCCCTTGCCAAGTTTAGCTGAATCTGATCAATAAATTAAACAAAGAGTAGGTAGCAGGGATAGGGTGATAGACTGATGGATGAATAAATCATGCAAATGCAAAAGCTGCATTTCCTCAGAAAACCAGAGTAAAAGCATATGTGCAGGTATTTTTTTAAGGGACATACTAGCAGATAGTTTTAGTGGGAGGATGAGCATTTGATCATGTCAAGAGTGTACCTGTATCTGCAGAACAAACTACTTGATAAGGGCCATTAAATTTCATTCTGTCTCATTCTGAACTAGTATCACCCAGGAGATAAATAAAACTGGCCCAAAAAAAAAAAAAAAAAAAAAAAAAAAGAATAATAGAACAGGATTAAATATTCAAAGCTTGAATTTTCAGAGAGAGAAATCACTAGCAGTTCTTACTAATTTCAGAGGAAATTGTTTATTAGATATATCAGGCTCTACAAGCATCCTTTGCTCTTTTTCTTTGTTAGAATAACAGCTTCTCATTTGCAAAAGGTAATCCATGCAAATAGGTCTCAATATCTGCTGCCTTTCTATTTCAGTCAAAGAGATCAGCCAATTAGGATAAAATGCCTTTTTTAAAAGCCTAGGTTCCACCCGTATCAGGTGTGGCTTGTTTAGGGACACCCTTATTTGGTCCGGTTTGTTCAGGGCCAAAGCCAAGGTCCAAGCAGTACGCCGGTGCCTCGTAGTCTCCCACTGCATGGTTACAAAATGTCTAGCTCCTGAGAGCATACAATTACTGTTGCTAAACTGTGACACTTCCCTAGTAAGAAGTAGAGAACTGCCTACCCAAATGAGATTGAAGGGTGATAGAAAGAAACTATGTAAATTGCCCTTGGACCAGGACACTAGGTTTCACATTTATAGTATATCAGGGAACTACATCACTAGCCGGGTGAGACAATAATTCTATCATGTCTTGGATAGCCTCAAACACGTGGCATGGGTACTACTTCATTAGCAGCTCAGTGGGAGTGCAGCTAGCTGCTGAATTTCTACTTGGGTGTTCTCTAGCAGGCTCTCATCTGAGTGCTGCGTTAGCCTGATGCCATGTTATCTTTTGAGATCTGAACTCACAGCTTGAGGTGACAAAGGTACAAGCTTAATAGTCATGGTTAGGATGTTCTTTCCATTCTAAGTGCTTAATTTCTGCTCCTTATAACTTTCCAAGCCACTGACTTCTGGAAGAAAATTTCTCAGACTTGTGTTCAGTCCAGAGGTGAAGTTTTTAAAAAGTTTGCTAAAAATCCATATAGTTGTTACTGATGTATCTGATCATAAGGGTAAAGGAGTGTGAAAGGACTTCCTATTACACAGGCTATGTATTGCAGATACATTATTTCTCGAAATTATCAATGTAATTAATTTTCATGCTGGCACAGTTCAAGCTGTCACAAAGCTGCCATTAGTCTATCAGGTAATATTCACCCCCTACATATTTTGGCTTATCATAAGAGGCACATTCTTTGTTGTCTCTTATTCCGCTGGTGTTTATTTATAGGGCCCAGTGAAAAGAATAGAGAACATATAGTTTGGTAGAGGAGATGATAATAGGCTTACAATGGTACTCTGAAAAAATTTTAGCCCTTCCTTTAGAGAAGTGGTAAAAGCTATTTTACACTAAGTTTTGACATTTTCTTGCATTCCAACATCAAGAGAACATGAACCCAGCACATTCAGGACTCTTAAACAGTCTCCAAGAATTCCAGATTTTTCTAACACTGTTCTGATATAAAAAAGGGTTTGTCACATATTATTTTTACTTCCTAATTCCTGAAAGCAAGCTATTCACCCACAACTGGACACAGCAGACCAAATCAGAGTTTGAACAAATGAATTGTTTCACAGGCTTCTCGAAGAAGTAAGTATTTCTTACATACTGCTTCTCTATCTGCACTCTATCCTGCCCTGTTTTTCTGAATCTCTTCATCCTGCATATGGCTCTCATGCTTATTTCAGAGGTGTTTTTTCTGTCCATCTCATGGCAGTGTAAACTGACAATTGTTTTGCTTGGGGGCATGTTGATAGCATGTTTAAAAACCCAGAAAGTCATGGCACCTTTGCTACTAGCAGTTGCACTTGCACATGAAGATATTTGTACTGGCTGATATCCACTTAGCTTCAATCCTCTCACAGAATCATAGAATCAAATAGGTTGGAAAAGACCATAAAAATCATTAAATCCAACCATTATCCCAGGACTACCAATATGAACTCTTGGCTCTTGGTTGAGTTTATACACGACTCTTTGATGCAATATAAGTAAGACCTGGATCAAAAAATAGGAAATAATTCAAAGCTAGACTCTGCATGTTATGCCAAACTGTCTACTGTAGCTACCATATATGTGGGAATCCATTTGAAGTCTCTTAAGAAGCAGGAAGTTTCATATTTTTGCAATGAGACTAGGCACAGATATTACTTAGTCAGACTTCAGTTATCTAAATTCAAATGGTGTTATTCTACTCTGGGTTGGGTTTGGTTTTGTTCTGTCACTGACTGCTTCACTGAAAAAACAAAATAAGAAACTAAAGGCTTTCTTTCTGTTTAGGGGGAAGTGGCAGCAGGTATTTCTTTTGTCAGCAGGCATGTAACCTGTTCCCCCTGTTCATGCTTATCAATATGAATAGTTTCTGTTTTATTTTTAATCATCTTCTTTCTCTGCAACATCTTGGAAGATGTTCTGAAATATTCTGAGAATTTTCTTAGAAAAATTTTCTTCCCCTATTTTTAAACTCTCATTTATGTTTTTTTTTTTTTCTTACTCTTTTGTAATCTAAACATATCTTGAAACAAAAGAAACAAAGATTACAACTTTCTATTTTTTTTTTTAATTAAAGTTTATACGAGACATTTGTGAAACAACAATTTATTCAACAAGGAAAACAGGAAAAAAGATTTCTATATTCTGTTCTTTCACAAGTCTTTAACTTGTACTCATAGAGTGATTGGCTGTTATCCTATTACCATTGGAGCACTTGATTATCCCCATGTGTCTTTAAAACCCAAGAGAAAAAGCAGACTGATTAATTTATTGCTTTCTTAAATTCTTGATTATGTTAATTGTAATTACATGTATAAAAAAATACCCAAAGAGATGATGAATCAACTAGCCCAGGCATATTTTTTTCTTCTGTGGTTAAAATTGAAAAAGGAATATATGCTGTCAATGAATCTTTACAGTATGTTTTAGTCCATTAATTCTTCAGAAAGAGTAAAACATCCCTTATAAGCAGTCAACAATGGAGGTGTTCTGAACACATGATCACTGGCAAATTAGAGTTTTTCATTTCTATAAAATACCCTAAAATGGTGTACTTGGTCTAATGTCAATACTTTCATAATCAACATGCTATGAAATTTCGGTTGCAAGCTTCAGGTCCTTTCTGCTGAAGGGGGCTATCACCATAAATCATGATAGGGCCACAGATATGTTATTGTAAGTTCCATAACAGTTTGAATGGGACACTATATTTAAAGCTTTTCTTTGTATTTGAATTCTCTTTTATTATTTTTTATATATATACATATATATATATATATATATATATGGTATGATGCCATATGTGTGGCCTCAAGACCAGATACTTCTTTGCAAAGGAATGAAATTAGATGCTGGATATCCCTGACATCTCTTCCCTCATGATCCTTCAGACTGGGTTTCAAGCTGAACAAACTGTTCTGCTAGATAACAACCTATGGCCTGAAGTTTTGTGATTCCCACTCAGTATATGACAGAAAATATAGTTATTGCATCAGTGAGTGCTGCCACAGTACTATATGCTGGGACCACATATTGCCTTTTTACTTGTCTTTATTTCCATTCTTTATTACCTTAGCCTTTATTAACTTAGCCCCCTTGGCCACATGTAAAAGATCACCCATTTTTACTAGATAGTGAAGTCAAAGGGGCCTATAGTTACAAAGGTTTATAGCAGTGAGTAGATTGAGCAGGTCTGTTTTTGAAAGAGAATTATGGTGTCATGTGCCCATAGGATCTGCATTAGTTTTCTTAGATTATCATGATCTTATAGAGGTGACTTTTAGACTAAGTAGTGATTATGGTGGGTAAGGATTGAGTAGAAAAATAATTATTCTTAAATTTCTAATTCTTACGGAACTTGCTACTTCCACCTTTAGATAGCACTGCTTGTTGGAGAAAGAATTGAAGAAATAATCTCAGAATTAACATTTTAGAATCTGGAAGACTATTCATGGTGAATGCTCCTAACGAGAAACTTTCCTGGATTAACCACTGATTTTGAAATGTTATTGTCTGTGAAGTGCCCTGTTCCTGAGATTTAGAAAAAAGTATTCAAATTTTTCTGGCTTTAGGTAACAGTTAGCAACGAGTTAAGTTTCTTTCTCAAGCCACACTCCTGGTGTTTGAGAAATTAAATAGCTATTTTTTTTCTGATGGAAATATTTTTAGCTTTGAGGTGTAGTACATACGCCACAATAGATATATTTAACTTTTTGAAGGTGGCAGGACACAGTTGCACACCAGAAAGGTGTTCAAATGTAATAATAGTGAAAAATGTAAAAAGAAAAAAGCTTTTTTTAATAGTGTCAAACTCTTTTTAAAATAGCTTGTGCATCATCAAAGTCTTTTTTTCCCCTTGACACTTTTTGAGGTATCATTTCTTGCTGGTAATTGCCAGTGAAAAGCATGCTGGGAGTGTGAAGCTTCAGAAGTTTTAGAGCATCTCTCTTTCTGTGTTTATTGCTGCTTACATATACTATCACATATACCTCATATAGGCTTTTTTTTTTCTGCTGTGCAGTACAGGGAAATTTCAATGTGGCATTAAAAATTGGCTTGTTTTTCAGTTTGTATTTTTGATCAAAACTACAAAGTTCTCTCTTGCTTTGCTTACAGAGATGTATAGGAGGAATCCCTAATGTGTAACCAGCATCAAACTAGAACTCTTACAAACGCAGAACACTTGGGCATCTGTCACAATGGTAATTGTAATTAAAGTTTATACTTGTGTCTAAAGGATGTTTACATATGCTGCTTGAAGTAGTTAACTAAATCTCTGTACAATTTGCTTTGTCATTGTACAAAAATATATGTGAAAGTTAGCTACCCCAAGGTTACTGAAAAATTATTCTTATATGAGATAATTTTATTTTCTCCCTTGGTCTTTCTATGCTATTAATACATGGTGACACAAAATGGAGTTAAAACTCTAATGGAAAGCTTAACAAATCACTTCAGTGACACGCTAATATCAGTTAAAAGTAGATTAATAGTCCTCAGCCACTAGGCATATTCTAAATGTTATTTTCTGTGTTAAGGCTACATTCCAACACAGTTTTCAAGTTCCAGTTACTTTTTCAGCTTTTCTTTAAAAATAAACAAACAAACAGAGGGAAAGAAATTGTTTAATCTTCTTCAACAACATAGCAATATTCTCTGGGAAGTTTTTGCTGTCTACATATGTTTGTGGCCACTTCTGAATGGTCTTCAACAAATCAGTTTCCCTAGCTTCCAGTTTCCTTTCTAAACAAAGTGATAGTGTGTTTAAGAGGCTGATTAGCATTCACGTCATTAAATCCTGGAAATTACTTTTCTAGAAATAGTGAACAACACTTTCTTCTGCTATGTAGTAATTAGAATTGTTTTCACCACAGAAAAGCTGATACAACACACTACCAAACTGGATGATAGCTATTTTTTCATCCCCTTGGCAACTATTTTTCTTTGGTGGAAATCTTATGCAAAATGCTGGGCAGCAAAGAGTAAGCCCCACTAGATTTCACCAAATTCAGATTAATTTTAGGATGGGGGGGTGGGGGTAGCTAGAACACAAATAAGTTCTAATCAGGTTTGCTCTAAGATTAAAGCATTCATGAAATGGATTGACTAGCAATTAACTACATTATTTGATGGCTGAATTCCTAAAAATGGAAAAATACAGGCAGCATTAGACAACATGAAACAACAATCATCTAGCATTTATTTAAAAGATACATTTTCTGTAGAATCTGCTTATCCCGATTGTCTGAGTGAGCTGAAATACCATTTAAAATACACTGTAAAACTCTGTGTTTAAATGTATCTTTACTTTCTGGAAAAGACAGAAGCAGGAGTCAAATTATATAGCAGAATCTTTGTTGTGTTGAAACACAAGGTTAGGAAAGAAGATGAAAATTATTTTCCTGCTGTAGGTTATCATCTCTCTCAGTCACAGTGCCAGTTCTCAGGAGATGGATTTAAGGAAAAGTATTTTGTGACACTTCTTCTCTTCTCTAGGCTAAACAGGTTCAGCTTCCACAGTCATTCCTCAAAAGAGAGATGCTCCAGACCCCTTATCATCTTTGTGGCCCTTTGCTGGACTCTTTCTAGTACCTTATGTTTCTTGTACTGAGAAGCCCAGAACTGGACATGGTGCTCCAGATTTTGCCTCTACTTGCTAGGGCCGATTAGAAGGGGTAGCATCACCTCTCTTGACCTGCTGGCCACACTCCTCCTGATGTACCCTGGGGTACAATTGGCTGCAAAGGTACACTGCTGGCTCATAGTTAACTTGTCCACCAGTACTCCCAGGTCCTTCTCAGCAGAACTGTCCTCTGGTAGGTCAATCCCCAGCCTGTACTTGAAGTTATCTCTCTGCAGGTGCAGTAACTTACACTTACCCATGTTGAACTGCATCAGGTTCAACATTAGGTATATATCTATATCCATAAATATTTCATATAAATATAATTTATCATAAAAGTACATTACAATGGCAGAAATATTGGGCTCTGTTCCTGAAAGGTCTTATGTGATGTAGGTTCCTGATGCCTGGACAGAATCCATTAATCATATGAGTTCTTAAACTACTGATTATTAATATAAAATTCCTTTCTTAGAGACAGAGACTTTATAAACATAGACTGTAGATGGAGTACCCATGACTTCAATAAACAGAGAGTATATGGAAGTACTGGTAAACAGCAGATGAAAATCCCATGTTTAAAAGTTGCAATAGTTGAAGTTATTTGTCTACAATTTAATATTCAAATATCTTGATAAATATAAAGGCAATAAAGAAGCAAACTGGAATATTATGTAGCATGCATCTTCTGTATTTAAAGCAGAAATGCCTTGTTTTGTGAGAAACCATAGGGACTAATTTTAGCACCGTATATTCTCCATGCAGTATGTGAAAGATGACTTTCAGCTGTTTATAGTGACAATACTAATCCACTCAGTACTTCCTTTTTTTTTTTTTTTTTTGTTTGTTTTTTGTTTGGTTGGTTAGTTTTTTGTTTTGTTTTGCTTTTTTTTTCTTTATATATATATTTTCTGTAAATTTCTTTTATCTGATCATGCAATTCCAATATGCACGTTTCTCCTGGAAGCCACCCTGAAGCACATGAAAAACAACAAGGTGCATGGTGACAGCTAGCATGGCTTCAGTAAGGGGAAATCCTGCCTGGCCAATTTGGTGGCCTTCTACGATGCGGCTACGGAGCTGGTGGATAGGGGTAGAGCAGTTGATGTCACCTGTGTAAAGTGTTAGACACTGTCTCACATGACATCCATGTCTCTAAATTGGAGAGACATCAATTTGATAGGTGGACCTCTCGGTGGATAAAGAACTGGCTGGATGGAAGCACAGAAAGAGTTTTGGTCAATGGCTCAATGTCCAGCTGGAGGCCAGTAACGAATGGAGTCCCTCAGGGATCGGTGTTGAGCCTGGTCTTTTTCAACATCTTTGTCAGTGACGTGGACAATGGGATTGAGTGCACCCTCAGCAAGTTTGCCAATGACACCAAGCTGTGTGATTCAGTTGATATGCTTGAGGGAAGGAATGCCATCCAGAGGGACCTTGACATGCTTGTCAGGTGGGCTGATGTCAACCTGATGAAGATAACCACGACAAATATGAAGTCCCACACCTGGGTGAGAGCAATCCCAGGCAGAGCTACAGGTTGGGCAGAGAAGAGACTGAGAGCAGCACTGAGGAGAAGGACTTGGGGGTGCTGGTCAATGAGAAAATGAACATGAGCTGGCAGTGTGCGCTTGCAGCTCAGAAAGCTAACCATATCCTGGGCTGCATCAAAAGGATCATGACCAGCAAGTCAAGGGAGGTGATCCTGCCCCTCTACTCTGCTCTCATGAGACCTTACTTGGAGTATTGTGAGCAGTTCTGGTGTCCTCAACATAAAAAGGACATGGAACTGTTGGAACAAGTCCAGAGGAGGGCCATGAGAATGATCATGGGACTGGAGCACCTCCCTTATGAAGACAGGCTGAGAAAGGTGGGGGCTGTTCAGCTTGGAGAAGAGAAGGCTGCATGAAGACCTCATAGCAGCCTTGTAGTATCTGAGGAGGGGCTATAAGGATGCTGAGGATGGACTCTTCATTAGGGACTGTAGTGATTGGGCAAAGGGTAATAGTTTCAAACTTAAACAGATGAAGTTTAGTTTGAATATAAGGAAGAGGTTGGGCATGGAAGTTGTGAATGCTCCATCACTGGCGGTGTTCAAGACTGGGTTGGACAGAGCCTTGAGTGTGAGATATCCCTGACCATGGCAGGGGGGCTGGAACTAGATGACCTTATGGTCCTTTCCAACCCTTTCCAACTCTTCTATGATTCTATGATTCTACTTCTCTCAGTATTTGTTGTACTGATAAACGCTCTAATCTAGAGTGAGACTCACCCAGGTCCCTAAGAGGATGGTGCTGAGGCTTAAGAAAATAATTCATTTTGCACACCTATACTTCAGTTTTATAACTGAGCTCTATTCATAACAAACACAAATAGCTCTCCACACAGCTCATCTAATGAAGATTCATTCGCTACGGACTTAAGTACTAAACTTTGATCAGTGCATAATGTCAATGTCATCAGGCCAGTCTTTGCATCCTACTCTTTCTGTGAGAAACATACCTTCCTGTGACCCCTAAACACGCCACAGAATACCCTGGTCCCTTCCACATGTCCAGCAATTTTAGTGCTATACTACATCTGTTCTCCTATTCCCTGTCTTTCCTTGCATGCTAGTCAAATAAGCACCTCTCCTTGACAGTCTTGATGTAAAGCTACTTTCCAATTACCTGGCTTAGTAAATACATCCTGGTTGCCTGCATACTGGCAGTTAAATGAATGAGGATTACAGATGCATTCAGAGTTTAGCTGTTCCCACATAGGAGCATTACAAAGAGTTATTTCTTTTACTCTAGTGTCTATTTTAATTCACCTTATAAAGGGCTAATCTTTTGAAGAATTTTGTGCCTTTGCTTTCTGCTACTGGGTTCAAAATATGGTAGGAGAAGTCTGGCAGACAAATGCACATTCTGGATGATCATGCAAGTTACTTTTCCTTAGGAAAACAAACTAGACAAGAAATCTGGCAATTAGAATTTTTATGATCCCTGAACTTCAGATCTTCCATTTTGAAATTTGTCTAACTGACGTGTTACTTACTCAAAACTAAATTCACCCTCCCTTTTGTAACTTCTTTTTATTTCTTTGAGTCACAGTTAACAACTGTAGCATGTTCAATTTCAAAGCCAAAGCAACTCTGTTTTCTCTCTGAAGATAAAGACTAACTTAGGCAGAGTTATTGACAAAAAACCCTTTAATTCTCTTTAATTTCTTTTATTTTATTTCAGTAACGTACTACTGATGTCCTTTAACCTTTTTGCACATGAAATCTGCTCTATTATGGAAGGTGAACATGTAATTTAAGTTCTACTTTTAATATGATACCTAAGCCTGTGTGACTTTCTGTACTAGCAAGGTATTTTTTCTTAATTAAAAGCGACTTTTATTATCATCTATCAGAACCTAGAAAAATGCTGGTATATATTTTTTGTGCATAATTGGAGAATATTAATATTGCTGATATGCTGAAAATTTGTTTCTGAAATTGGTATCAATACAGCTTTAAACCTTTAAAAACCTTTTAAACATACTCCCCCCCCCCTTTTAAATTTCTAGATGTGGCAGATTTACAGTATCACCCAAAAGTGTCAGATTGCATTACTTTGAATTAAGAGAGACACATGAGGACACATGAAAATTGGTGCCTCCTCCTGTTTATTCAAAGCCAATTTTTATGCTGTTCTGAACTAGGGAAGAAGGTGGTAGGGAAACAGACTGCTCCTTACAAGGTTATCATCTCATGATCCCATAGAGTCATGGAGGTCAAAACAGCATGTTGATTTGCACGTAGACAGCTATGGCATCATAGCAAGTAAAGGAACATGTGATTAAATGTATTCACAGCTCTAATAACCAATGGAGATGCTTTATTCTACTTTTCCATAAGGTTGGGGTTTTGTTTGCAATTTCAGCATGCTGCTCCATATAGAATAATCTGTGCAGAAGGTTAACAAGGATATTGGTGATCTCTGCAGACTCTAATTCTTCAGGCTGTTAAGATTTTGTGAATACATGCCTGACTTCCTTGTTACTTGTTTATTTAGACAAGGTCAGTATTGATATATATGTGCAATATGAATCCATCTGGCATGTAATGTCATGTATCTATACTACTAAATTCACTTTTTCTTTGAACAAGATGGCTACAAACATATCGCCTGTTGCTAATGATTTCATTCTTTTGAGGGGCTTTTATTTCTAAGAGTGACACACCTTTAAAGGTGCAATCCTAGGCATCATCTTTACAATGTGCCCCCCTTTCTTTCATAAATTACCATTTCAGTCACTTAAGAGGAGAAATAATAAGGCTAAATGAAATATCCTTCACCACAAAGATTAATATTAGAAGAGGTTGAAAGAGGTGATATCAGCTCATTCAAAGATCTGTAAAAGCTGACGCCATTTTAATTTCATAAATATTGACACTTCCAATTTACACAATTTTATCATCCTGAGACCCCATAGTTATGTCAGTGATTTCTTCTTCCAACAAGTTTTCCAATGTTAGGATCTTTAGTCACCACATATTTCATGGTTGCTCTGTTTTATTCCACTGACCAAGTGTCAAGGTGCATACCCAGACCTATGAAAATATTGCTGTGGCTTTTCTTTATGGATAGGAGAGAACATTTTGTTTCTGTTTTACGAGTTATTCACATCATAGAATCACAGAATGGTTTGGGTTAGAAGGGCCTTTTAAAGGCCATCTAGGCAAAGCCCCCTTCAGTGAGCTAAGTCATTTTTAACTAGGTCAGGTTGACCCAGAGCCCTCTCCAACTTGACCTTAGATATTTCCAGGGATGAGGCATCTACCACCGCCCTGTGCAACCTGTTCCAGTCTTCCACCACCAACCTGGTAAAAAAAATTATTCCTTATATTTAGACTGAATCTGGCCTCTTTTAATTTAAACCTGTTGCCCCCTGTCCTTTTGCAACAAGCGCTACTAAGTCTGTCCACAGCTATTTCTGGCCTGTGCTAACTCCCCAACCACACTCAAGAATTTCTTGCAAGGGTGCTAATCAGAAAGGATCACAATCATGTCATGGACCATTTTGATAACATATAAACAGAAACAACTGATTTCCTTTACATGGGAAGAGCACCTGGGATTTTTTAATTTCCTACTATACATATAGCCTATATCAATGTCCAGTCACACTTTTCAGCTGCCGACCTCACCAAACAATTGTACACAAATCTGCAAAAAGAACAGATTTTCCACTTCTACTTGCCCTCATATAGCTTTCTGACTTCATTTTTTTTTTTTTTCATTTTTTGTCTGAAGACAGGTTTGGTCAGCTAACTTTCATGAAGTATTCAATATAAATGAAACTAAATAGGAAAAAAAAAAAAAAAACTTTTCATAAAATTTTTGATCCTTTTATCTCTTTCAGATTGTTTTAATACTATCCAGGGTCAAAATGCACTTTTCAGCTGGGGATGGTATTTCATAGATCAGTATGTGTTTATGCATTTTATGTGCCGTTGTTGCTCTGATTCACTATTTTCAGTAAGGTTTCCACCAATCTTTTGAAAGGGTTTGGAACAATGGTTTGCAAACGATCCGTAATATCAAACTGTTTTAATGCAGTATTTTCAACCTAGTTTCTCAAAGAAATTAGAAGTATGCAACCCTGTTGTTTCTCCATCTGCATATTTGTAAATGTCTCCTAATAACTTTAGAGCCTGTGGGTCCTTTCAGTTACGTTTGGCTGACAGTAGAGCTGTCAAGGGTATTATATTACAATAAATCCAGAAAAAAAGACGGTAACTGAATAAAGAGATGTTAAAGAAAAGCAATTCTAACTCTGTCTTGTATTACTTCAAGAGTGAAAAAAACAACCAATTAATCAATATAGTTGTTTCAATATACTAAACCACACATTTTTTCCATTAAATCTAAGGAACAACCTTGTGCAAGGGAGAAGAGAGAGGGCTTTAAGAATATGACAAGGAATGGGGCTAGAGAAGAATGAATGACTAGGAAATATACAGCACTACCTCATAAAAATTTGAATTTCATGAGCTCTGCTTTTCATGCAACAACCTCTCTTTACTAGCCATGTCATAATAATAGCATCAATGGATAAGGAAATAGCAATGCTAAGAGAGAGGTGCTAATATAGAGTTCATTATTTAAGTGCCTTTGAATATAAGGGTGAGAAAGATTCCAAGCGTCGGACAGGGGGCTGCTGACAGGCAGTGTAGTTGCCAAAGACAGCACCGATGGATTTGTCTGAGGCAGATTTTTAAATGAAAAGGAGGAGGTCCATCACTGAAACATAATATCTAGACAGTGGCATCTCTGAGAAATAGTTGGTTTTCCTGATTTCCACTGATATCTAAACTCAGCAAAAAACCTGGGCTCAGCTGTCTCACCCAGAGACAAAGTGCAGCAATTAAGATACTTGGACTCTTTTTCCTCTGAGAGGCAGAGTCTTCAGGTTGCAACTGCATTCAATCTCCAGTCTGAGAATGAAAAAGCACAGCCTGATGCAACAACCTTGAAAGATTCCTGACCCGGTGTTGTAGCTTTTACTCTGAGTGCAGTAAAAACTCAAAGATGCTTTTTCTGTTGTTTGAGTGCTTTTAGTGCTTCAGGAATAAGCATTCCTTTCTTAATTTTCTTTAAGACGATAGGGAGTCTGGAGGGAAAAATATAAGCATGTGAAATGTGCATTTTTCCAGACCACTATTTTAATAAAAACTATTGGAATTGAATCTAAACCAGACTTAGACCTTGATCAACCTTGAAACCTGTGCTATCATTTGGTTCCATTTTTTTTTTTTTGCATTGCTGTATTCAAGGAACTTGAACAACTGTCTGGCACCTTAGTTTTGCAGGCTTGCACTAAGGCAAGTAAACAATAATTTTGAGTATACTAATGCTACATACATGAGAATTAAAGCAGGTAGAAAAATGGGTAGTTAGAGAGATTTCGCTACCACCAAAGTAGCTAGTGAAGAGAGGAAGCTGTGAAAAGCTATGTCTCCTCTCAAATATCAGACTTTATGGAAGGATATGTTTTGTTTCTTCTACCTTTTCTCTAATACCTAGGATTAGAAATTAGCAGAGATTTTACAGCAGTGGGCATGTGCCAAAGTAACCACCACTCTTGTTTATATAAGTGTAGATAAAATAAAATATACTGTATTTATTTGGAAGGTGCCCTCTGCACAAATAGGTGTGTAAGTAACATGTAAAAATACATTTGCATGTATTTAGTAAATGTAGGGAGAATTTCCTTCTAATCTTCATTGCAAATGTCCTGTCTACACTAGGAAACTATATTGGATATTCTGTAGTCATTTTGAGTACAGAGCAGCCTGACAGAATTTGCATTGGAGTTCCACAGTTTATATGATGAGAGTACTTCTTACATATCTATAGAGAAAATTGTTTGCATAGGAACTCTGTGGTTTTCATGCATCTTTCTTGTTTATTTATTTATTTATTTATTCATTTATTCACCAATTCCTTAATTGTAACATTTCTAGGATATAACGTTTTGTGAGTTTAAATCTTCAGAACTGGTCATCAAAATAAACCTCATTGATTCTGTTTTATTCTTAAAAAAAAAAAAAAAAAAAAAAAAAAAAGAATATTTGCAATGTATTTCAATTATGATTTACTCCGTATTTGAAAAAGTTTTTGGGATCATGAGCTTATATTGTGTTTTTTACCCCACTAATGCTTTTCAAAGCTAAGTTGGACATTACAGAAATTCGATTTTTGTGTGTGTGTTGTCCCTATATAGGGTGTTATAATTTATTCTAAAATTACATTATTGAAGATTAATGAACTTTTTTATCTACACAGCAGCATTTCAAATATCTAAAGGAATTATTCCTTACACATTACACATTACTTATTAGAATATTCATAAACAAGGATATATTAATGTCAATTGATTTCAGGGAAAGCTAATGGATTAGTTAAAAAGAAAGTATTTCAGCGCAATATTGGTGGCACTCTTTTGTATAGCTGAAGTTAATTATGCCTTTGGACCAATTATTATGAATCTTATTGCAGGCAGAAGATATGGCACTTTTAATATTTTAACATCTTCAAGAATCTCCAAATAGTCCTTTTTTCTTTTAAGGCAGTCTTCAATGCAGTCCTGCACAATGAAAAATGATGGTCTCAATTTTCAGAGAACTTTAGGATATTGGCTTGAATTCTTATTGTTTTAGAGTCACTTTGGAAGTTCTACAATGTTACAACTTTTAGTACCGAAAGAATACAAGAGTGTACATATTCCTCATCTTGTAAGGAAGAACTTTATTTTTATTTTTTCTCTCTGTTTTTTTTAGCTCTTAAAAGAAAACATATTCTGTGAATCTATTATAAGAACTACTTTTTTGACATGGACCTCATGCTTATATTTACAAGTGCATCAATAAATGTATGTCAATTACATCACCCATTGACTGCCTGAAAATTAAAAACAGATATTTTTTTCTCTACTGAAAGGTTTTGCGTGATGATACTTTTTTTTTTTTTTTTTTAATGTGAATTTCTCGACTGTGTACTCTGCCATTTTCATGTATTTTAATTTAATATGACAAAATGAACATGTCAATTTCCATTGCCCAAAACATATAGGATGTTTGCTACAAGAAATTGCACAACAAATTTATTTGTGTAAAATCAAGTACTAAAGATTGACATAGATATTCTTCACATGATGTGTCTTCACATTTATGCGCTGTCCTTAATATACAGTATCACAAGCACTTTTTATTAGAAAAAAACGGAAAATGTTAATAGGGAATATAGTGAGGATAAAAATGTTGTCTCCATTACAAGGGAAGATTGTTCCAATGTAAAGATTGTTCGTCATTACAAGGGAAGATTGTTCATCTTACACAAAAAGATGAAGTTACAAAATTGCAAACAATAATTGATAAAGTCCAGTGTTTCACACCTTAAAAGGACAATATTTTTTTCTACGTGTCTAGAACAGCATGCCATGAGGAAGATAGATAAAATTGGAAGATATGGTCTGGTTTGAGACCATCTTAGGATCCTGAACATATACTAGTCCATGGGACGTGTTGAAATCCGTTTGCGGGTCCTGAAGGAGCTGGCAAATGAAGTTGCTAAGTCACTGTCCATCATATTTGAAAAATCATGGCAGTCAGGTGAAGTTCCTGATATCTGGACAAAGGGAAATATATCCCCCATTTTCAAGAAGGGGAAAATGGATGAGCGGGGGAACTACAGACCAGTCAGCGGAGCAGATTCTCCTGGAAGGCATTCTAAGGCACATGAAAAACAAGGAGGTGATTGGTGACAGCCAGCATGGCTTCACTAAAGGGAAATCCTGCCGAGAGGCTTCAATTTGATAGGTGGACCACTTGGTGGATAAAGAACTGGCTGCATGGCTGCATGCAAAGAGTTGTGGTCAATGGCTCAATGTCCAGCTGGAGACCAGTAATGTGTGGTGTCTCTCAGCGAACAGGGTTGGGACCAGTCTTGTTCAACGTCTTTGTGGGTGACATGGAGAGTGGGATTGAGTGCGCCCTCATCAAGCTGGGTGGTTTGGTTGATATGGTGGAGGGAAGGAATGCCATCCAGAGGGACTCACATGCTTGTGAGGTGGGCTGTTGTCACCCTGATGAAGTTTAACCTCATGCTTGTGAGGTGGGCTGATGTCACCCTGATGAAGTTTAACCATGCCAAGTGCAAGGTCCTACACCTGGGTGAGAGCAATCGTAGGCACAGCCACATGTTGGGCAGAGAAGAGATTGAGAGAAGCCCTGTGGAGAAGGACTGCGGAGAAGGAACAAGTCCAGAGGAGGGCCATGAGGATGGTCAGGGGACTGGAGCACCTCCTGTATGAGGATAGACTGAGAAAGTTGGGTCTGTTCATCTTGGAGAAGAGAAGGCTGTATGAAGACCTTATAGCAGCCTCCCAGTATCTGAAGGGGGCCTACAGGGATGCTGGGGAGGGACTCTTCATTAGGGACTGTACTGATGGGACAAGAGGTAATGGGTTCACACTTAAACAGGGGAAGTTTAGATTGGATATGAGGAAGAAGTTCTTTACTGTGATGGAGGTGAGGCACTGGAATGGGTTGCGCAGAGATGCTGTGAATGCTCCATCGCTGGTGGTGTTCAAGGCTGGGTTGGACATAGCCTTGGGTGACATGGTTTAGTGGGAGGTGTCCCTGCCTGTAGCAGGGGGCTTGGGACTAGATGATCTTAAGGTCCTTTCTCAACCCTAACTATTCTGTGATTCTATGAGTACATGGTTATATTTATACATATTACTGTCTTTAGTTTTGGGGGATCTGCCTTAAAATCTTTCCTTGTATCCTTTAAATGTAGTCTAAAAAGAATACATTCAAAAGAAAATGTTATCAACTCTCTTGAACAGGTTAAAATTCTGCAAAAGATGTTGACATGAAAGAGAAAGGAGTTAGGATTCTTCGCAAAATCTAGAATTGCTCTGGCTTTACCAGTAAGTTTAAACTTCTTAGCTGCTGTTTCCACTTCCTCTCCAAATTTGCCTTTTCCATCACTCACTTTCTGTTTGTTCTTTGAATAAGGCTGAAGTCTCAGATAAGACGAATGGAAAGTAACTTTCTCATAAAATGGATTTTACCATGATTCTTCCATATACTGCTCTTTAAGTTATACAGCACAACTAAATGGGAAAAGCATATATAAGCCATAAAGAACTACTAAGCAAAAATGAAATTCAAACTTTATTCTCCACTTGATTTGTGATGATAATTGGAGCTTTCTCTATGATCTTTAACAAAGTTACTCAGCTCTTAATGAATTCTTAATTTGCATATTAAGAAACAAATTCACAAAAATAGAAGTCAATATGCTAATATTATTAATGCAGTGACAACAATTACTTTCAAGATAGAATATAGGAAAACATGAGAATTTGGGGTTAATCTTTTATTGAAGACCTGATTGTTATCATGAAGTGTGGCTAGCAGCTTTATTAAGGTGATTCTCCCCATCCACTACACTCTCATGCAGATGATGTTTAAGATCTCATTCAACTCAAACCATTCTATGTTTCAATAATTCTATGGTTCTGTGATTTAGTGAAGATTTATAAAGCATTATGGGTTTATAAGAACACCTGTTAATTTGTAACATTAATTGTAAAGGATTCCTTTTTCACAGTTTTCTATTTTACAGTCCTCTTTAAGACACTTTTAAACTTCACTGTACTTTTTCCAAATGCAGGATTACTGTCTTTTGCTACTTGTGAGGGTTTCCTGAGGTGATAAAATAGAATTCAGCCGCCAAGGGAAATATCATTCTATAGACAATGTAGGTTACAATGTTCTGAACAATTAGAAGGAGCAATAACAACATAAGGCAGTAGTTCCCATACCTGTATTGACAGCCGTCCTTATATTCAGAGGCAGTCGCAGCTGTCTTCCACTTCTGGGCTGCAGGCGAAGAATAATTCCGCCAATTATATTGCATTTGTGCTCTGTCTTCTATCTAATGTAGTTAGACTTGGTTGGCATCCACCTGATTTGAGAAAAAACTACTTTTCATTAAGATTTGCTGCAGGCCAGGCAACTAAGGACTGTCCCAGAGCCTCTCCTTCTGAAAAAGACACAAGTTGTCAATGCTGGAGCTTCAAACTATTATCCTAAAAATACTGATGGACCCCTTTGATGTTGGGAAGGAAGTGCTGGATGTTGGCTTGCGCAGCGAGAAAGGAGGTTTATTCTTTGAATGACCATGGGAAACTTAACTGCAATTAAAAAGGGATTTAACTATATTTACTAACATTTCTTTTGTGATGGCTACTTTCTCTTTCCTTTGACTTCCAGCTCAGTGACAACAGGAACAGCACAGCATGAGAACACGTGGGCATACATGAACAGCGGGAAAGATTCAACAAAGGAAAACACCAAGTAAAAGATACCAAAGATAAGCAAATAAATAAAAGGAGGTATAAGGCTGAGCGATTAAGGCAAGGTGCTAAATAAAATACACAAGAACACTGAAAACAAATTAAAAGCTTTTAAGAGACTCAGTTACCCTGGGAGCATTTTCTAAAGTAGACAGTGCAACAGAAAAATAATTTCAGATTTCTTTCTGGAACAAGTCCATAAACAGGGCCTTTTTTAAGAGCCACAGCTAGACAGGTCTTGTAGACATCCTTCTATCCATTTCCCCATCCATTTCCTTGTGTTTATGTGCATTTTTCTACCTCACTAAAAGCTGGCCATGAATATTTGAATCAGAACAAAACTGTAAGTAAAACAAGAGAAGCACAGCCAAGAACGGATGATAGACTCAGCCAAAACCAACTAATAATCTGGTGACTGAGACAGTTAATATGAGATGAGGATGACCTAAGCAGGATCCCAGAGCTGGATGCTAACTTGATGATAATAGGTCTCTTTCTCAGTAGATGGAATAGAAAATATAGAAAACACAGAACATACTGAGAAAGATTGAAATATGTTCCAAGATTTTATATATTGCTAAAGTTTTTGTAATTCTTTCCTATTGCACACAAACACTGGCGTTCTATAGAGCATATAAGAATTGCTTTTGGAATTCTTTCCTATTGCACACAAACACTGGAGCATATAAGAGCATATAAGAATTGCTGCAGTAAGAAGTTTCTAACTCTGAAGGTAGAATGTAAACAGCATACTGAAGCTGGGATTTTGTAAATTAGAAAAAAATATTTGCTTTTCAAGGAAGGAAACTGAGTTAAAGCCATAAAGATTTTTTGTTGTTGAAGTATTAGTAGAGAATCATATGAAATTCAGCAGCAAGTTAGCAAAATTTTGATTATTAAGGCTTAGCTTCATGAATTTCAATTATTAAAATGCACTTTGTTTAAGGCAGTTTAGACAGCCACATTTATTTTAACATCAGAAAACATGACTTGGTCATTACCTTAAGGAACTATCTGGAAACAGTTTTACTGCAGCTTGGAATCTTGGAAGAACTGAGAGGAAAGATTTTTGCTGGTCAACTTAGAGATTTAAAATGCTAATAGTAGGCTCCATTTCCACAAAGACAATTTTTCAAATTTGTCACTGTCTGAATAATAGTAGTGAGAGTGACAACCTTGATTATTCTTCTGTGCACTCCTACAAACTTTCTGTGATGCTTCATTTTGCCCAAGATAGCTGAACTCATGGTTTCTGAGTGAACTTCACCTCTGTCCATAGTGTCTTTTGAGTTTCTCAAGGCTGAGACTACTGTTCAATCCACACCAAATGAGAAGATTGCATGATTTTTAATTTCTCATACCAGGCCTTGGGTTTCAAATCCTGTATACAACACCTAAAAGCATCTCAATTTGACTTAAGATCAACCCATATCTTCCTCCACAAGCCCAGGACAACCTGTGTTGAAGACATAATTCAACATATTTAGAACAGAATTATGTCCATGTGCCCTGTAACAAACGGAGCTTTGTGTCCTCTTGACTCAGATCCATCATCATTACCCATCATTTTCAATAGACGTCATTGTCCAAGAATTGGACAAAAATGTGTACCAAATAAATGTGCTCTGTGCTGGGGAGTTTTTCTTTTTCTCTAGGAACTCATTTTCTTCTGTTCCCTTTCCTGAATTCATTGCCTAGTACTTAATAAGGAGTGCCTTCATATTGTTGCCTCTACTGCTGAGCTACTGTAAAGGTGTGAAGAATGGTGAAACCTATATAATTTTTTTTTTAATAAACACAACATTCAAATTCCATTTAAAATTCATTTATTTAGGCACTGTGGCAAGCATCCAAGCCTTGCTGACTGAAGAGCAACATGCTAGAATTCAGCTAACTGCCATCAGTATGTAAGGACTGCAATATAGAATGATTTTGCATTACACAGCTGTGAATATTCTCCCTGGTTTTTGGCAAAAAATATCCTTTGTTTTGAGTCTGTAAACAATATATTGGAAAGAGGCACTGTGGAGAGCTATTTGCAAATTTAGAAAGATTCCTTTAAATTTCATGCATTATATTTACTATGCAGTCCTAATGACGTTAGCATTATTTATCATTTAGCTCTGTACATGATGCATGTTTGCTTTTATTTTATAAACTCATATAGATCTAAATTTTTATATTATTACAGGTGTTCTTATTCCCTTTTGTTTAGCTTTATTCATGTACATGAAGGAAGCCTTACAACAGTTTGTAAGGTTTCTCTTTTCTTAAATTACTTTTTCACTGACTCTGAAGGCTTTCTAAGGAGACTGGATTGCTAGCAAGATCTGTAAAATCTGGCTGTTAACAAGGCATGTGTAAAACTGCTGGTGAGGGAATAATATATGTTTTACCTTGACAAAACCACTCCTCAATTTGATAAAAGCAAGAAAGTGCACTTCCAACTGCCTTAGGTGCTGTGAATAACCACAGAAAATAAGAAATATCACCTCTACACTTAGGTTATTTTTTTTGAAAAATAATAATTCTTTTATTAAAAATGAGTGTATCCACAGATACACAAAAGCAGTATTTCAGAGCCCATTGCTATATAAATCCTTCTGTGTTGCATAAAGCTCTCTTCACTGTAGGACAATTAGTGAGTGGAATAGTGCTTTCTCTATCAATCTGTGTCATAGCCCATTGCTTGTTGCCTTGAGTACAGTGAATAACCAAGCCAGAAGGCAATTTTTCCTTTAGAAAGATACCAGCAGCAATCCAGGCTTTGTATTGCAGCCATCAGTAGCTCAAATAAAATGTGGATAGTAGATATCATCTACCATGTCTTGGGAGGAGAAAGCAAATCCTTTTTAGCCATCCATGCTTTCCCTGTCAATTTTCAAGATTTTTAAACTAGTCAAGGGATATATGTATGAGTCAATATTTTTCATCCTCCATTGTACATGTGCATTTCTGTTGTCATATATGTGTGACCCATATGCATAATTTTATTTATGGTAATGTGTTTGCACCTGAAATCATCAGAATTATGATTGCAGTTCAGATATTTTTTTTTCTAACATTCTTACTTGTGTTAGCAAATGCAAAATCTTAAAAATATTACATAATGATGTCTAGAAATGCCGTATACTATTTCCAGCTGTTTGAATAGACCGAGGAGGTATCATGTTTCTCCATAGAATTGCTTAAACATTACTTTTCACTTTTAGGATTCAGATATAGTGCATTCACTGCACCAGAATGTGAGAAATAAGGCAAGTAAATTATGCAGTGGGTATTTAAAATTTTACGAGAAAAATACTTATTTTTGCTGGTGAAAATAAAAGAAAAAGTGAAATTATTGGCATATGTGCCTCACATTAAAGAAATGTGTAAACCAGTAGATACACAGATTCTTGTCACAAAGACCATTCAAGTTGTCAGTTTTTAGATACTTGATTTAGTAGGCTAAGTCACACAGTTGGAGTGCTATTGAGGTAACTGACTGTGTGCATCCATAAAAAGTCCATAAAAGTATATAGTAGTCAAATTCCTGCTTATAAAATATTCACACAGGAATTAACTGGTAAATACATCTACAACTAGAGAAGCAGGGTTTTTTGCAGTTAAAAAAATTAAGTTATGATCTAGTAAAATTAACTTTTTCACATCAAGTTTTAAAAGAAGAATGGAGTAGCTTTAAAGTTGGAAGGATGTAAAAGGAGTATTTCAAATGACAATATTTAGTTTCACACTCATAATTTTTATTATGTAAAATAGGAGAGAAAAATGGTAAAGGGAGACAGATAAATCTCCAGAAAATGGTTAACAGGCTTTGCATTCCAAGTTAAATTTTACCAAAGCTCTCTTGGATGTCTTGCTGCAGTATGTGACCTTCAAAGAGACATGAAAGAATATTTACCCATAAGACAATTTTAGACAGAAGTATGTGGTATCTCAACAGTTGCACAGGTCAGATGACTAAATCATTGTCATTCCAAATGTCTGTTGTACGTGAAAAAAACTAACTCAGAAATCATATATCAACAGTCCCAAGTTCCCCCCAAAAACAGAAGTTTGACAACTTTCTCAGGCTGATGGTGATCAGTAAGATATTTGAGTCATATGGGTAACTTCACTGAAGTCTGTTTCAGTGGCGTCCTAACGTCTGAGAATGACAATAACTTCATCAAGGCCACCTGAGCTCTTCTGAATATGCCAAACTAGAGACCTTAAAGTCTTAATTCCTGCAACGCATTGTCATGGTACTGCAGGTACCATGTCAGGATTCGCGGCACCCCCCCCCCCATGTTTCTAAGGAATTCCTTTTTGTTTACCTTTCTGTTTACTTTTCATCTAGGGCCTGCCATGACACTTAGAGCACATCATGCATAAAAACTACAAAGGCTTGTTTAAATACAATTCTTCCAGCACAATCACGTTTTTCCCAGTGGCTGCTGCTGAACTGCTTGCCTTAGAGCTTCAACAAGACAGAAAAACATTTTGCAAAGGCCATAGCCTATTCTTTATTTACAGGTTATGCTGACATAGAATGGAATGAGAAATAAACCTAGAATGCAGTAACATTAAATCTGCACTCACAGCCTGTTAGGAGACCAGCTATGATTTACATACCAACATTTCTCTATGTTTATGTATATTAAGAAGCTGGATTAAATGGAAATATTAATGTACATTAATATTTTATTTTTAAATAATTACCCAAATTTTAATGCATTGGTTTCAATTATGAATCTGTGATAAATGATAAATAGCCATTATTTTATTTTTTTTCCCCAAAAAGATTCTTCTATTAGGAGCACTAGTGGTAAGTGTAAATCAGAGCATTTAAATTCCTGACACACTAGTGTGGTTCAGCTGAAATACTCGTGGCTTATTCAGAACAGCTCACATTTTTTTGAAACACTACACTAAGCTCTGATTTTCTGATTTCAACCTCTATTGTAAAATACATTACTGAATCATTCAAGCTGAATAAGATCAATAAGCTCTTCAAATAATTTAACAAGATAAATTTCACTTTGTGAAAGCAAGAGCTACCTTTTTTCAGTAGTGAATTTGCTGCAGTAGTAATAATGACATCAGGAAGAAAATAGTCAAAAAATGGCTTTCTGAAGACAAACCTCCAAAGCTGCCAGACACCTTTTCTCTTTCCCTTTTCCAAAATAGTTTGAATTTTGCTAAAGCAGCTTGTACAGAGCAGTGTAACTTCAATTTTCATTAAAAACTAAAGTGCAGCATTCAAAGCATTGGAAAATTTCCTCACTTTAAACATTCTCCTTATAGGAGGAAGCTTACCTTTTTCAAGGTTTGAAATCCAACTTATTGAGAACATCAAGCCCACAAAGGCAAAAAACATATAACTTCCTTGAAACTATTCACTCTTAAGCATCAGGTGACTTCTTAATGATACCAACTAAATAATTTATCAGGAATGATAAGCCAAGGTGCTCTGCTGCATAATGTGAGGATTTATAGCACTTGAAGAAATTTCTAAGGTTTTACTAAGAAGAACTCATCAACCTCTGTATGGAAAATGACAGGTCCCTGTCATTACTGAGAATATGCACACCTGTAAAAAATGAAGAATCACAAACATAAATTCTCTAGGAGACATTTGAAACCCACCTGTCAATACAACAACAAGTTGTAGCAGCTAGCTTATATTTTAAGAAGATACCATCACAATTTGATGCTCAAATAGGTAACTAGGAAAGCTATAGACAAAATGTATTATCCATGTTTGTTTCCAGAAACAACATGCAGTTTTCTACACTTTCAGTTTCTATTATCTTTGTTTCTGGTTTTGTCACCATGCTCAGTATGGTTTTCATTTTTATTTAATGGCCTTGACTCTTTACCCTTGACTTTGATGTACAGTAAGAAACTGAAATGGCTGACTTTAAATGTGATGTTTAAAGTAATGATATAAGAAAAATAGTTGGTGAAGCTTTTCCATGTTGCAGAAAGCTTTGTCAAATTAAAGAGTTAATATTATTTGAAGAAATTTGAAGCAGACAAAGAATTTGATCCCTTAGAAAAATCTTTAGAGGGGAAATCTAAGCATTTCTGAACTGCAGAACATCAGAGAAAAAATCAGGCCAAATAAAGATGCCTCAGATTCGGCTTAGAAACTTAGAAATAGTAATGTTGCTTTTTTATTTCTTATGTTTTTATCTACTTTTTGTATTTCTTCTTTTTGTCGTTTAAATTATTTGCATAATTATGATTATTCTGACACAGCCTAATGCAGTGCTTTGATGATTATAAAATGTCATGGAGTTGGATTAATGATAGATTAGAAAAGTCAAATTTAGTATATCCTTCAAAGGCTGAATACACTTCAGTATTCTTGTGTCTTTGCTCTTTGTTATAGTGAATCAAATGAGGTTTTTCATATAGCAGTCAGGCTTCTTGATAACCAAGTTTTGCAGCTGTTTTCAGCAAATAGAAAGAACTTTTATTTACTACACATCAAAAAAAAAAGCTGGATTCAATTTCACTTTTTATGTGATTGACACTAATACGAATAGAAAATAATTCAGCAAATGACTGAATTAAATAGTTGGCAAAATTAGATAAGGTTAATGATCTGTTTAGGCCTCACACTTAATGTGGCTCCTGAAATTGCTGTTCTCAGAAATTTGTTGGGTGTTTAGTGTATCTATAGTAAGGCATAAACTCACTAATACCTTACAAGAAAGACAAGTTTTCTTTTTTGAAAGTTAAATATAGCTACCTATAGCAGCAGCAAATGCACAAATATTTGAATGAAAAAAACAGATCTAAGGTTTGTTTGAATAATATATTATTACTCATTTGCACAGATCATAATTATGGGTTCTTGTTTGCATTTTAACAAGTATATATCCCACTAGATCAATAAATAGTGACAAGTTTATTCACAAAGTGCAAGTAAATAATGTTTATTAAGGAATTTTTTATTTCTTCTTGGAAATATGGGTTATAAGCCTAAAATACACATATTTGCAATGATCACAAGGTACAACTTAATGCATTTTCATGTATTCCATAATAATTTTATATTTAATGCATTGAAGCAAGCATTTTAAAATAATGTACAGTGTAACATAATTCACATTAATATTTATAGACCTTTTTTCTCAGCTATCATGACCTATTTATACTGTGAGCATTTAAATATCATTAAAACAGTTTAAAGAAATTGTATTATGCATTAATTGCGTGATTTTTTTTGATTTTTTTTGTAAATTAATTGCTGCTCATAGGAATGCCGTATTTTAAAGAGTCCTCATCTACTTTACCATCTGCTTCAAAAAAAATCTAGACTTGATTTTCTACCTGATTCTAAAATCATCAAATACATTTGAACTGGCTTAGGACTCAGAGAAATGGATTGTCATAAAATCTGTGTGGGTCAACAAGAATTTATATAGAAACATTCTCCTTCATATCCTAATTCCAGTATCTTGGTATTCAGTTCATCCCTGTTCATTAATCTCACACTGCTGTGGATCTTTTCACACAGCTATACATACATATAGACATTTTTGCATACGCGTAAGCATACATCGTATATGTATAGGTATACTTACACATATATATACCCGCACATATGTTCATAGGTACATATACATACATAAACCTATACACACATATACTCACATATGTATATACATTGACCAAAGATCCCTCAGAAAAGGGGCATGATAAAAGACAGAGCAACTTTCTGAATATTTGACACTGGGACTTCATAAAATCCCAGTCCCAAATTTCAGTTTCATATTTGTGAGGGGGACTTTCAGGAGGCACAAACTGAAACATAGTTTTTCTCTGAACATCAGGAAATGCTTTTTTACGGTGAGGGAAACTAAGCATTGGTACAGAGCAGTAGTGGAGTCACTGTCCCTGAAGACATTCAAAAGCCATCTAGAATCAGTCCTGGGCAGCCTCCTCTAGGTGGAAAAGGAGAGTTGGACTAAATGACCTTCAGAGGTCCCTTCTAATCTAACCAATATGTGATTCTGTGATAAAACTCCATTTGACAGCTATGTTTAAAACCCAGGTTGATTTCATAGTGCTCTAACTTAAGCTTAAGAGCTGTGGTGCAGTGTTGTCTCCTTCACAGAATCTTCAGATCAAAAGAAACTGTGCAGATTTCATGGTGTTAGTCAGTCTCTTGAGGTGTTTTCAGTCCAAAAAGCACTGTTCCTATTAGGAGTCAGCACACCCAAACGGAAATGAAGTTTCCAACTGGGCTGGATAAAGGCCTCAGCAGTTTGGAAACTATTCAAAAAACCTTTTTTCCTATGTCCTTTTGATAGCTTTGTCTTACCTTATTTTTACTTTCCTAATCCGGTTTAAAAGGATAAAGTTAATTAGTTCATAGAGGAAAATATTTAAGAGCATGCGTTATCTGTAGTTTGCACCCAGGACAAAAAACCAGTCTAAAAAATATACTCCTCCCTCCCCCTATAAACACATAAAATGTTTACAGTAAACATTGCAAACAAACAGCTATTAAGTCTACTTGAAGTATCAAGCAGTTCAGCAAGATGAAGAAAGTAGTACCTATGGGAAACTTCTATTTAGTTACCAAGCATAAAGAATAGGATAAATGATGAAATGTTGCATTCTCCAGCATTTCAGTTGGTTAAAATGATGTTTATTTTGTTGTCTTTTAATTTTTTTATTTGTTTTTAGTGGTGCTCATACACCAATAAAGCAAGTACTAAAGGAAACAGCCATGAAAGAATATTTGGAACTTTGCTAGTCTTTGTAGGCAGGTTGCATTCTATATCAATTTACAATGTTTACAATCCTCAGATATTGCAAGCCCTGTGTCGTAGGAGTATTTAAATAAGCACAACCCAAGTAGATGGTATTTTTTTTTTTTTTTGTCTAGAGTTAAAATATATACAAGTTCTGTACATGCCAGAAACTAAAACATGAGATTAATACCTGTCCACAGAATTCTCAGCAAGTGATATATTGACTCTTTTCTTACTACTGTTTTTCTACCCATAAAACATTATTCTTAACTATTCCGTGAGCTGTAGTAACAGACATGTAGTTTACTATTGGATTCTCTAACTCCACAGTTACTGTATGCAGATCAAGTTGTGAAAAAACACTATACATTTGTTGTCTGTCTTCTATGAGATAAAGAGTGAATGATTATACTCATGTTTCTTATTAGCACACTTTTTATTTGTGTTTATAGAAAGTATTTTACTTGAGTGAGTTTTGGAGCATTTGAATTAAACCTCTCTCAGTTGCAGGGTGTTGTGTGAACCCCACATAAGTTGAAAGTTAAATGGCTTTAAACTCCCAGTTTTCTTACATTTTTTATTTCAAATTACACAGCAAGATAGTATTTTCAGCTTTTCAACATAAATACAACCTGTCAATTTGAAGGGAACACCATGCACCTATAAAGAATGCTGGTTTTAGAGATTTCGAAAGACAACTGGGTAGCACTTCAGTCGCCAAGAATTTTTTTGCGTATTTTCTGTAATTCTGAGGAAATGTACATGTGACCACTGAAAGCATTTCCAGATGTTGCTATGAGGTTGTCTGGAACACTGTGTTATCTTACTTCATTGAACACCTAATATAGAACCTATTATAGTTGCTGAGATATGTCACACTGTTTTCATTGTCAAAGAAGTACATCACGCAGAAATCAAGAAGAGAGGTGGAAAAATTTCTTTTCTTAGTAAAAACAAAGGAGAGAAGGATCTCTCTTCACTAAATTCAGGATCAGATCACATCACATTGAATTATGATTTAGAGTCATGTAGTCTCATTACACTGGAGTCAGAGAGTGACGCCTGATTGAAGACTAGCATTGGTCCATGAGTAGTCGGGTTAAGCAGGTGTGATCATCTGTCATATAAAATACAAAAAAATGCAAGGAGGATTTTCAAAATCTAACATCCAGGTATGATAAGTATTCTAACCTACTAGAACTATAACAGAAATCCAAGGACATGATAAAAAAAATAAACCAAAGGAATTATTTTCCATATTTCACACATGATATTAAATGGATATATAGTATCATAGTATACCTTGTGAAATATCACAATTATTTAAAGGTTATAATTAGCCTCAGGATTGAAAAATCATACAAGGATTGTTTGTAACAGCTAATCTGCCAGCAATAATGATGTTCTCCATTTTCAGAATGTCATGGTTTAACCTCAGCTGGAAGCTGCTTGCTCACTTCTTGCTCCTTTGCAAGTGGCATAGGGAGAGAATCAGAAGAAAAACCCACTGGTTGAGATAAGAACCTTTTAATAATTGAAGTACAATATATCACTAACAATAATAATAATTAAAAGGGAAATAACAAGGCAAGATATATAAAACTAAAAGGGGAACCTTCCCCCCAAAGAAACCCCAGTGCTGTGCAACACAATTCCTCTCCATCTGCTAACCAATACCCAGCCCAACCCAAGAAGTGATCATTCCCTTCCGGGTGATTCCCCCCAGTTTATATACTGGGCGTGATGTACTGTGGTATGGAATACCCCTTTGGCTAGCTTGTGTCAGATGTCATCTATCTGCTTCCTCCTGGCTTCTAGTGCCTCTCCTCACTGACACAGCATGAGACTGAAAAGTCCTTCATCAGGGTAAATGCTTATTAGCAGCAACTAAAACATTGGTGTGTTACCAGCATTAATCTTAGACTAAAGCCAAAACACAGCACTGCACCAGCTACTAGCAAGAAAATCAAACATATTCCAGACAAAACCAGGATGTAGAGCAATGGTGAAAATAACTATACTTGCATGAGAAGAGAGTTAATGAAAAGACTTCCCTGCATTCAAGCAATTTCCAAGACATTTTTAGGGCTTTATAAGCATTTAAAGAATTCTACATCTTATTTTACTAGTCATTAATGTCATACAGTGCTCTGAGTAGTTATGTTGTTGCAGAACCTAGGGATGAAGAGTAAATGAACACCTCAGGTTTTGTATTTAAAGATTGCCAGTTCAAACAGAAAATTGTACCACCCTCCCAGCAGATGGAAATCTGTTTACTTCAGTGATGAATTACTAGTCTATACTACTTTAAGAGATGGACACCATTTACAATCCTTTTTAAAATCTTCATGGTTCAGTATTGATAGTGGAATTACACGAGAGAAGAGCCTCTGGAAGGAATCCACTGAACATTAAAAAAGAGGTTTAAATATTCACAAAGGAGATCTTGTGGAGTGATCATGGGAAGTAATCAAATAGCATTTAGTCTTGTACCATTTTAAGAAGCATTTCCAAATCTAGCTCTTACAACTGGCAAATTTTAAATTAATTTCTGAAAGGTATCTATAAATGTTTAATGAATCCCTGAAAAACAGTAGGGTTTTTTGTGAAAACATTTTAATGTTGACAATACTTACGTTATTCATTTTTCAGTCTTTTCCTCATTTGTTGCTCAAAATAACTTATAAAAGAAATCAAAAGTATAGAATATATATGTAGAAATATTCTCATCTGTAGAAAAGTTGCACATTAATGTGTAAATAACTGTAAAAATAAATATTTGATGTGAAATTTTTCACAGGTGAAAATGTACAATTCATTATGCCAGTGTAGTGCCAACCATATCAAAAAAACCCTACAGCCAGTTTACTCTCAAAGAAGAAATAAAAATCAACACAAAATGCATCCATCGGTGAATATATTAAGATAAAATATTTCAGGAACATGGTAGAGCTCTCATGTTCACTAAATACTTGTGAAAATACAGCTTTATTATGCTGGCACCAGCTGCTACCTATATATTGCTCTGTGCTGAATGTCTCAAAATAAGTTAGCTTTTTTTTTAATACCTTACCCTGGAAATGGTACAAGGTCATAAAATTTTTCTTATGGCAGAATACAATATGAACTAGAGAGTAATTATTAAAAGACCGGTCTGTATTAGCTGTTACCCTGTAACCAGACAAAATACAATATGGTGAATAATTCCCATATAGAGTCACATGCACTCAGTTTGTGTTGCAAGTGTCAAATTAAAGCTATCTAGAAAAAGAAATCTCTTCTGCAGTTTTGGTAGCTGTTTTGGGGTGGTTTTTTTTGTTTGTTTGTTTGTTTTTTTCAGTGAGATTAGCTTTAAAAAGACAAGATCTATGAAAAGTGAATAGCCTTTCAAATGCTTCCTAGTCCTGTCACCTTTCAGTCCTGATATCTTTTCTCTTAGTTCTTTAAATAACTTGCCAGTTTCCTGGTTTGTGGCAGATAGGGTCATCATACACTTGTCAATGGGTCTTAGTCATCTCATTTCTCCCTGCGCCTGTCAGTAACCACTCCCAAGCTTGGCAGGTGCTGCTGATATCTCCTCTACACCTTTACCGTTATTTTGCTCTTTTAAAATAGCTGTTCTTGTTTCTGAGTTTGGAACATGCTGCATTTTGTTTAGTGCTCATCTCCACAGTACAGCATTCTCCTCTCAGGTCATTCCTTGCTAATATCACTCGTCTACCAACATGCTCTACCAACTTGCTCTAATAAGCTATTTAGTTTCCTGGTGTGTGCTGACAGTCGCAGTCAATGTTCTCAGTGCTTTTCAGTATGTTGATCCCCAAGGATTCACATGCTCACAGGAACTTGCTTTTAAATATGAGTGATAGACACAATATTCTATAAGATAAAAATTGTAATGGTCTTTGAAACACAGACTGTGTGTCTTCAAAATTTCTAAAATTTCAGAAGTGTTTGAGTCTCTCAAGACATATAACCAACACAGATTTTATTAGGGATCCCTGTTCTACAGCTTTCTAATTCGTATATGCAGGCTGTTCTAAAATTGAAATTATAAGATACTAAATGTTACATCCATTAATTGAACTGATGTGATGTTCACAAAAATAGATGGGGGGAATCTCAAAACTCAGTGGGGAAAGTGAATGTTTCTTCACCTAGAGAAAGAAATTGGATATGGGTGTCTGCACTCACAGAGTGACTGTTCTGGGCCTTCTAATTAGGCTTTCTTTTACTGGTAATTTATAAATATACCATTTTTCTATATGGTATAATTATGAGCAAGAAGCAATATTTGCTTACAGTTTATTTTCTGAAGTATCATTTACTTTCAAACAGGGAAAGTAGGTAAGAATTTCCCACATGAAAGCTTTTTTACTTGACATCAGAAGCAACTAGCTGGTGCAGCAGTTGTTTCATGAAAAAGCCAGAGAACAGAGCTGCAAATAGTAAAACTTCAGGAAAAAGCTCCCTACATATTTGGTGTTGCCCAGTTAATCTATGTTCCTGAATTTCTCTCTCTAATGAAATGTTCTTCATTAAATGAATTGGTTTGTGCTTCAAGATGCAAGAATTAATGCACTGAGAACCAGAAGTTTTAGATCAATTTTCCCAGACCCTGTGTGATGTGTGATGTCAGTGTATTATTATGGACCAATAAAATTGAAAACTGGCCTATCTGCCATCAGGCCCTCGAAGAGAAATTTTGAAATGCAATTATCTTGGTAAGTAAAACTTCTTACTAATGGTTGTGTTTCCCTGTGAGTTCTAATATTTAGATTTTGAGCTGATCTTTTAATAGCTCATTTTTGTTTATAAAATATTGAATTTTGTAGATTGTGGTAACAGAAAAAAACAAGTCTTCAAGGCAAAATCAAATTGATTTGCCTCATTTTTCTATGAAATACCAGAGCCTTTTCACCATCAAGTCTGTATTTTGCAAAGGAAGACTTATTTTGGTCACTGAAAAAAGGACTAGTAAGGTCAACCTCTCTAGAAAATATGTTTCATTTTCAGGGGTTTAGTCATGTCCCAGAAAGCAAATACAGTGACCTGTTTATTAGCTTCCTGGGCTAGTTTTGCCTCTGGGCTACCTGAATGCCTCTTTTTCTAAGCTGTTGGAGAAGAATGCTGGTAAACTGATAGCTTAAAAAAAAAGAAGAAGAACCCCCTACAGTATCTAGCCAGCCCACTCAGTTACAATTTTGAGAGAAAAAGATAGCTACTGTTTCATTTCCAGAATCAGAAGATGCAGACGGAGAAGGTTATAAATAGATGGAATTTAATTAAAAAACCCCAACAAACCAAGATTAGATCACTGGGCTCATAGGATATGAGGTCAATCTTGGGTTAAAATGTTCTTCACTGTTTCTTATTTTCTTACATCTTCAACATTCTGGGCCCTTTTAATCTGAAATACATGCTTATGAAAAAAAATCTTTTGCTGCGTGTCTCTCAGCATTGCCACATTGCTATTTCTGAAGGGGAAGTATCGCTTCCGCAACTACATGAGCAGAAACAAAAGCACATCTACTCTACTGTGGCTGCATTCATGAGGGCTGCAAGCCAGACTTCATAATTCATGAAAAGGATGTACATAGAGCTTATTTCTAGGAAGTATTGACTCAGCTATGCAGACTGGTTAGGGACAAGTGTGAGCTTCTTGCTTGTTTGAATGTGAATTAGTTGCAGCCAAGAAGCCATTAACTTGGGCACTGTGCCTTAACTAACACAGTTTTCTTCTCAAAGAAAGACATAAACAAATAGACTGCAGACAAAAGTTGGCTTCAACTTTAATTACAAATACTAGTTTGGAAAAAAATAAAATACATAATTTCTTACCTTGTTTCGAAGAGAACCATGATTTTGACTCAAGCGGAGACAATATATTTTAAAATATGACTTTAATCAAACTGTTCAAATTCACACAAAACAATTTCATCTATCTCTGTGTTTTTTTCATTAGAAGCTGACAAAATGAATGTTGCTCACAGGAATCCTCCTCAAAAATACATTATTCTCTCTGCATTCTTTCCACAGCCCAGAATTTTTATTATGTGTTGAACGTCTGTGTCCTGGGTTCAGCAGTAGCAGTCATTTTTCTCCTTCTTAGTAGTTGGTGCAGCACTGTGTTTTTAACTTGTGG
>JANRGW010049860.1:0-15664 GCA_024733675.1 Psilopsiagon aymara | reverse complement strand
CACAACTTCCCTGGGCAACCCATTCCAGTGCCTCACCACCCTTACAGTAAAGAATTTCTTCCTCATATCCAATCTAGTCTTCCCCTAAGTTTGAACCCATTACCCCTTGTCCTATCACTACAGTCCCTAACAAAGAGTCTCTCCCCAGCATTCCTATAGGCCCCCTTCAGATACTGGAAGGCTGAAATGCAGCTTTACAACTAATGAAACTAATGCCATCTGTATGATGGAGAATTTCAATGTTTTGGACTTCCCTAGATGGCCTCTTATTCAAGTGGGGCTACTTTGGAAATGTCTTGGAATATGTATATCATATGCGGCTTGTATAGACATCTCTTCTTGGGTGAAATGAAAAATTTAATTATATGAAAAAAATGCAAATTGCTGCCAACTGTGTTAACTGTGAGAGTGTTGCATTATCTTCTAACATAAATTGTCAGTGAATTGAAGAAAAGACGTTTTGGAAGCTGATCTGATTACTGTCAGGGAAAGTGCTCAAACTCAATTGTTGGCAAATGTCCAGTACCCATCACTGAACGATCATCACCTCATCATTCAGCCTTCTCAACTGACATGCAAAACAACATCCAAATATTCATTGCACATCTGTGCTGGACAGATTATGCATTAGCAATTCAAATCAATTCAATGTACAGGCAGTTTCTGTAAAAGCGTCTGTTTGGGTGAGATGCCTTGTTGTCTGGGATGGATAATAAGGCAACTCTGTCTAATCTTGGAGAACAATCAACCCATCTTGAGAAGGTGACTGACTACGTATGCTCTTGCCCTGACAGCACTAGAACAATGGCCCCATAATGCACTTGACTCAGCTGGTAATAAAATCTACTTTTGATTAGCAGCCATGGCTTGTGTCAATCACTGCATGATGTACCATTGTCCTCTGGTCCTGAACACAGTTTATTTACAAGGAAACAAAAGCTTTTTGGATATGGCTGCTGCCCAGAGATTGCAAAATAGATTGAGCTGTCAGCCTTACACACTAGATGAAGATTAATGAGTTGTGCAGACAATAAATATGAAGCAATGACCATAAATATGCTAATGGGTATTATCCATATACACTATAATTGCTACAAAAATTAAAAAGTAGTGTGAAGGAAATAGGTCAGAGGGTGACAGATAGATAATCTTGGATGCTGAAGATCTTTGGTTCAGTGAGATTCTCCACAGGTTTATTTCCTTCAATTAGACCCTTCAAAAGAGCAATTGTTTAAAAGCTGTTTGAATAATCTCTTTTGAAACAGAGGTTTATGGGAAAATATTTATGAAAAAGTGACTTCAATGAACATGTTATTGCAATAAGGCTGACTACCAAAAGGAGGCTATACAGAGATTAATGTCTGTGATCAGCTGCCCAGCTTCACTAGGAGGAAAATGCCTCTTAAGTGGCACACTAGTGAGGACTTCAAGGAAAACATACTGAAGAGACACAGCAGTTCATATATCCACAGGCACAAGTAAGTAAGGTCAGTCATGAGCAAAATATAGAAGAGCCGCATGCACATCTGGTTGTGTTGGTTTGTGATTTCAGCTTAGCATGCTTTCCTCTTCTTTTTTTTATTAACTGAAGAAAGGAAGGATGGCCATGCCCCAAATTTTCAGATAATTTCTAACCAAGCCTCTGTTTACCAGTTCCTTTCAAAAGCAGAGTCTAGACAGCACATGATTTTTGGTGCTGAAGGATGAAACCTGACACTCAGAAAGTTAAAAATCAGCCTATATATAGAAATCAGCCTACATGTATAAATGCTTCAGCACCTAAGGCTACTGAAATTGCAGTGACACTGAAAATAAAGGCAGTTGTACTCTTGGTATTCATGTCTTTGACTTTCTGTTCTCTGAGGCTCAGAAGTGCCACTGGGTGCTTTTTGTTACAGCTTACAAGACCTATCTCCATTCCTCAGATTTTTAGCTTCTGGAACAGGGAAGTTACTCCCATGTCATAGAATCATAGAATCATAGAATCACATAATAGTTAAGGTTGGAAAGGACCTTAAGATGATCGAGTTCCAACCCCACTGCCATGGGCAGGGACACCTCCCACTAAACAATGATACCCAAGGCTATGTCCAACCCGGCCTTGAACACCACCAGCGATGGAGCATTCACAACTTCCCTGGGCAACCCATTCCAGTGCCTCACCACACTTACAGTAAAGAATTTCTTCCTCATATCCAATCTAGTCTTCCCCTGTTTAAGTTTGAACCCGTTACCCACTGTCCTCTCACTACAGTCCCTAATGAAGTCCCTCCCCAGCATCCCTGTAGGCCCCTTCAGATACTGAAAGGCTGCTATGAGGTCTCCACTCAGCCTTCTCCAGGCTGAACAGCCCCAACTTTCTCATCCTATCTTCATACGGGAGGTGCTCCAGTCTCTGATCATCCTCTTGGCCCTCCTCTGGACTTGTTCCAACAGTTCCAAGTCCTTTTTATATTCAGGACACCAGAACTGCACACAATACTCCAAGTGAGGTCTCGTGAGAGCAGAGTAGAGGGGCAGGACCACCTCCCTCAACCTGCTGCTGGTCACACTTCTTTTTGGTGCAGCCCAGGATATGGTTGGCTCAGTGTATTTCTCTTTCCTTCCAGACTTGAACTAGAACTTGCATCAGTTTGTCTCTTAAATTATCACTGCTTGGATTTTTGACAAGCTGTCCACAAAGACTTAGATCTGGTTCAGTGCTCCTGTGCCAAGCTCCCTGTAAACTCAGCTGGATATCAACTATACTCACCTAACACCTTGGAAGTCACACTTTCTAACCATAAATGCCTGTAAAACAAAGCAGAAATGCTAGGTGACATTGCACAAAGCCAGCAGAGAAGGGGAGAACTACATCTTCCTGGGTGAATAGGTGGAGGGAGAGGACCTCCGGAAGCTGCAGGCTCAGGGACTAAATTCTTGCTCCTAATCCCACTTCAGTATTGACATTGGGTATGTTTAAACTGGTGTCTGTGATTTTAATGTCACATGTTGCCAGAGCACAGGGAGGTCCTGTCACACCACCACAAGCAAAGTGAGCACAGCAAACCCAGAGATGACAGTCAGGTTGAACTGAGAGTCCAAATCATCAGGCAAGTTTGTAGTGGTAAGGGAAGTCCAAGGTCAAGCCATAAGCATGAGTCAACAACTTGGGTTCAGATCTGGTCATGGTAGCCAAGGTCTGTCCAGGGCTATTAAGACCTAATAGCAGTCTCATCCTGACAAGGTACAAGAGATTGACCTTGGTTTCCTTCATTTTCACACAAGAGATTGTCAGGTTTTCATAATAAGCTGAAAACAAGTAAAAGCAAACCCCTTCTGGGTCAGAACTTCTCCATAACTGTTATTTGCATGTCACTACAGTAACAAGAGCAGGAAAGTAGGCAGAGCTCAGCTGGTTTTAGCAGCGTGTTGTCTGTGCCTATTCACACATTGTTGAACTCGCTGCAGCCACTTGGCAGATTTTAAAGTCACAGCCTTGCTGACTAGGTCCATGGCACAGTTGTAAACAGAGGCTTCTCTCTCCTTATTATATTTGGTTTCTTCTTGTTTTTATGATGCTACTATTAATTTCTCCTTTCCCTGCTTATTCACTGATGTCTCTGCCAATTGTGAACTGCCTTGAGGCACTTTGCTTGCAATAAAACTTCAATTTTATCTAATTTTAAGTAATTTTAGTTAAACAATTTTGTGTGTATCCATTATGAACTGTGTTTCTGCAAGTTTGTGAAACCTTTGTTGTCTGTGGCTTTGCCAGAGTTTATGATTATTTCCTGATGGGCTGTATTAAGTAACTTGTATTAACAAAGCAACAAAAGATTTTAGCAGTTTTGAAAGAAGGATCTGTAGTAATATATAAAGAAAGTGACATTTTTTGTCTTATGCCACTTTGAAGTGGGCCTATAGCATTAACTGTCATTTTCTTATTTGGAATTTTACTTGCATCTAAGCTGCAACTGTAGATCTTTTATAACATTAAGTATTTTAAAATCATAAATGAGAGACCTAAGAAATTATGAGGACAAAGACTCATCATAATGAAGCCTTAATGCAAACAGAAGAGAAAAATTACACACTTCAGAATTACAGAAAACTAACATACATAAATTAAAGAAAAATTGAATGAAAGAGTTAAAAGAGCAGTACTGCTCAGGGGTTCACAGGCCAGACATCTGGCTGCTCAGATAAATAACGCATATAAGAAGAAAGGAACGGATTTTGTGTCCTTAGCTCTATAATCCACCATGTACAAGATAAAAATATTATAGAACCCTGAAAACGCTCTATTTTAGTTTGTATACTTCCACTTTGAGAGCCATCCCTGTGGTAGCATGATCTAATCAGATATTCCTCTTGACTTAAGGGAGGAGACCTATGGAGTTTTAGCTAGCCTTATTTAAACTATTGGCTTAGAAAAACTGTGATAAAGGAGTGTGTGCCATTTGCAAAGGCCTGTTCATTAAAGATGGAGGCTCTGCTTTATCATGAGGGAGAAAAAAAAATCTGTATCAGTCTGCTTGTATGATGCAAGGGCCCCTAACAGTTCCTTCCAGAAGAAATTAATTTCAACCATCCATTGTTAACCCAGTTCTGATTTCCAGCTCTCTCTGCAAACCATTTCTTCCAGGGGCAGCTGTACCACAGCTGAACTCTGGGTGCTATAACAAACTCAAGTTGCAGTTTCTTCATGACCACCACTTTGCTGCCTTTTTTCCTATTTCCTTTACTCAGGGTTGTATTAATTCTTAAAATGAAGGGCTAGCTTCTACAGGTGCAATTCAGCACAATAGAGTGTAAAGCAAAAGAATGAAGGAGCAAAGTTCTCAGACACATTGGCTGCCAATCAATGATTCATTACACTACTAATTTGTTTTAGTATTATAAGAGGAAATCAGTTGGTTCACCTAAATTTCACCCTCACAGCATGAGGGTGAATTGCCTAAAAAGGCATTTTCATGAAGTTCAGTTTCATTTGGGGAATGAGGGTAAGTTTTGTTTTCGTTTCATTCTGATGGTGGCAGCAGTTTCATTTCTCTGCTGTGAGCTAGACAGTGTATAAAAAACGGTGGCTGAGCCTCTCAGTGCTTCAGTGGATTCCACACCATCAGAAAGAGAAATGTCAGACCAAAACGTCCACAATGCCGGTTTCACTCCCTCCGGGATCAAAGGAGGATCACTTGCTTCATCGATGATGTCCCATGAAGCGAAAGCTTCTGGGGGAGGTGTGCACTCTGGGGGCCCTACCTCTACTCTCCAAGAAATGGGTATGAGTAATTCTGTGTGTGTGTGTGTGTGTGTTTTTGTGGTTTATTGCATAAGGACAAAGAGGTTTTTGTACTTGAAAATAAGCTTGGCAAGTAATCTCTTCTCTCCTACCTTCCATATTGCACTGAAGACAAAAGATTTCTATATTGAACTGCATGTTATGAGTGGGATCCTATGAAGAGTATTTTCTATACAGGTACACATGCATGAATGTACACATGCATATGAGATTCAGGCAGTGTTTGTATGAAGTTTGTGCTATCTCTACATTCTGCCAGGAATCATCATTAATACTGGAATTCGTGGTAGCAATAAGCAACAATACACTTATGCAAGAACATGATCTGTGTACTTATATTTCACATAAATTATCAGATTTTCCTTGCTCTTTACTCACACACATACATACAGGGAGAACCCATAAAATGTTATGTAGACGCTACAGCAGAGGAAAACTAGCTGCAGTGCAAGAACTGAATTCATGAAGGGAATACATACACATTCTTGACAGCATATACGTAAGTACTAAAACTAGGCATAGCTGGCTTTCACGTGAGCTAGCCCTGCTTGCTTTTCTGTTGCATGCACAGAGCAATCCCTGACCTGATGACCTTAAGCAGCTTGGCACTTGTTTAACCCCAGACGCCCTGGGACTCCTGCATAAGATATTCTCCCTGCCAGACCTGCCTGTGTGACCTGATTCAGCAGACATCTCTAAGCAGGCATTACTCTACAGAAAATAGTGACCCATACAGTCCTGCTTAACCCAGCAGTACAGTAATTAGCATGCTGGCTTGGATAAAGCCTTCCAAACCCTTTCTGACTTAGGGGTCTTGGACTCATATCTCCCATATGTCAGGAGTACACTAACCAGCAGGCTGGTTATAGGTGGGGATCTCTGCCACGTTGGTCATGTTCCAGTCTATTCCTTTCGTAGTAAGCAGCTGGAAGTCTGCTGAAGGATGGAGCTAATATCTTCCAGACATTTTTATGCCTGGGTGTTTGGCTGGGTGAGCTGGCCAGGGTCCAGATTTTGGGCACCTTTTAGCAGTAAAAAATGTGATAAACTTAATTAAGAGGAAGTAAGTTATTTTTTTAAGGTATGACTTGCACTGCAATATTATTCATAATGTGTGGCTCTCCAGACAGAAAGGGATTAAGTGGCATTAAATGTCTTCAGGGAGATACTGCATGTGACTCCTGCAAGGCATGTTTTAATTTCTATTCTGTATGGCTTGATCGTTGAGTTTAGGTTACTGAATACAGTGTTTACTGAATATTTAATAGCAAAGAGATGAAGGGATAGTAGCAGCAAAGGAACAGAAGATGAAAGAGAATCAGGAGAGGAGGAGAACTGAGAGAGCTTGAGAGATGCTCTCAAGCACTATGCTGCATTAGCAGCAGAAATGCTGTTACACAGGAGATGCCAGTTAGTTAATCTTGTCATACACAGAGCCAGCTGGGCAGTCTTGCCTTCTGTTACGGATAAGGATGGTACAGCAGTAGTCAGCCAGTGGCAAGCTCTTCAGTAGTGATGCCACTGAAAAGCATGAAGTTGTAGCTTCCAGACTAAAATACTGAAGACTTTTATCCCTCCATGTGCCAAGAATCTCCATAAGAGAGAGAGAAGCAAAATAAACATTTAAAACCGCCTAGTTTTAATCTTGCAATGTCTGTATCAGCTGTGGACTTTTATGAAACCCACTATTTTGGTGAAGAGAAATCTGCATGACTCAAGGAAACCTTAGCCATGCCTACAGGAGATACTCCAAAAGAGCATTTATCCATGTGAAAAATGCTAGCTCTGTAATGTTGCCAAGACAGGTGTGAGCTTTGGCTCCCTGCAGCAGGAGAGCTTGCCACACATTCTTCACCTGATTGAGAGCTAAAAGGGCCTGATTTCATTTCCGCAGGTGCTCACTGAAATCTCTCACTCTTCAAACACATCTTCTTAACCTTTTCGTTCAGACTGTAACCATTCCTCCCCCCAGAACAAACACGCTTGAACGAGCGGCTGATTCTGCAGCAGGGGATGAGTATTGTTCAGTATCACTTTACAGATGATATTATAACAAGCTCATCACCAAAATATTTGAGCATTCTCCAGGAATGCTTTAAGCATTATGACTAACATTTGTCATCACTAATGCTTTACTCCTCTCCCAGGAGAAGAAATTGCAGTGGAATACTTTACTTAGGGCTTATTTATACTGAGATGGAGCTATATAGAGAAATTGGCCACTAGCTACCACAGTGTTTGAATTTTACAGGTATCTATTATGTACAGGTTTATGCTGCGGAAGGTGAAGTGAAAGGAACATATCTGACACCTGGAACAGTAAGCAGTGAATTCTGCAACAACCCTTAGTTCCTGTAGGAATTTGTTCCGCTGTCCTCAGGTAGCTCCTCCGCAGAGACAAACTGTGCTGAAACTGTTTTGGAGGTCCAAATTTATGAAAAACACTCTGTGCAAGAGTTGCAGATTTTCTTTGTGTTCTGGAACTATCCACAAAACCCTGCACATATCCCTTCCCCAAAGTGGCAGCTAAAAAGCAGTATACTGATGGAACAAGTCATCAGCAAGTAACCAGCAGTCTCCTTGACTTTTGGTACATTTGTTAGCCTTGTTAGTAGTTCATAATTACCTCATAAGGTTCCTTCCAGTCAGCAACATCTCCTTTGTATCTGTTCTAGGTTCCAGAAGCTCAACCCATTCGTCAGGTTTTACCAGCAGTGGCATCTCCTCTGGGTCCCAGGCCTCTCATATGATGTCCACGGAGGCCAGATCTCATGGAGGTGGAACTCCCCGGGGGGGTACAACTTCCACTGTCCAATCCATCTGTAAGTGAGAGTCCTGCTCATGCAGATGATTAACGGATGACTTCTGAGAAGTCAGCAGTATTTCAGCTCAAGTGTACATTTACTAGACGAAGGGATGTACACAGAGAAGTGGCTGCATTGTATTTGAAGCAATGTTTCTCCTGTTTGTTGCTTTATACTTGGTGGGAAGATGAAACTAGGGAATCAAGGGAAATAGCTATGCCACAAGGTTGCAAAGATACGGGTGGATTGCAGAGGCAGAAACCTGAAACAAGTAGTGACAGGAAGAAGTCACATGGAAGTTTAGGTTATGCTCTCATCAGCACCACAGTGGAAGTTCATTAATTGTTAATTTCAAGCACAACTTCAGGACCAAACCCAGAGCTTCGCATTTGAACATAAAAAACAGTGGGATGACATCATTAAACATGAGAATGAAGTTATCAGTCTGACAGTCAGTAATCATAAAGTCCACTTCTTGTGGCCTTTTAGAACAGTTTAGCTTTCTTTCCTTCAAAGGAAATTCATCGGGTCAAAAGCAGAGGCTTTTTGAGCCAGTAAATGCAGACTAATTTGCACTTACTAGCTCAAAGCAGAGAACACCACAAGTTTTCCTCATCACCTGGCCCTGTTAATGCAACTCATACCTAGTTAAATCAAACCAAGGTATGAGGAGGCCTAGTCTGTACCTGTAGGCATCAGGAAGGATGTTAATTATGGTAGTGGGATCCCATGGGGTTTGCATGAGAATTGGAGACAGGATTGAAGTTGTGAATTTCAAAAAATGGTTTTCAAAATGTGATGCAGACCTTTGGCCTTTGCCCTAGGCACGTCTGTGACCAATGCTCAGATATTCTGTTTCCCTGCACTGCAACTTTGCTTTAAGCTGTTCTCCCATGTTTTTTTGTATTTGTCCTTAGCAATGGGTGGCAAAGGAGGAAGACGCTGAATAGAAGATAAACATCAGTCCAGAAGTAAGCTCTGCAAGCAGTTCATCCATTACCAGCAGTTATCTGACAGCTCCTCCCATTCTTTGCTTTCCCTGTCACTGCATGAAAGGCAAAGCCTTTTACACATGCACAAATAAAGTATATTAAAATGGTGGATTCTTGCATTAAATTAGTGGGGACAGGGATGAGGGACAGTTTCTTCCTTGATTAAACATTCTCTGAAGCACGGGCACATAATGAACACAAGCCGGTAAGTGGACGCTAAGGTACTTTGGACAGCATGGGCGTCCCACTAAAATCCTGGCCTTAGCAACACCGGGCTCTCCAATCACAGGCAGCATGCTTTGTTTATTTATCAAAAGTGATCAGAGTGCAAAAGTCACTCTGTTATGAAAGAGAAGCACAGAAACACTTGGTAAGGGGTATCCAGCAGTTCCCTTTGGATGTACTTCTAATGGGCTATCAACTTAAATCTTATTTAATTAAGAATACACATAAGCAAATGAGAACAGGCCTCAGTAAATCTCATACCTTAGAGATGCAACTGATATTTTTATCCCTTTACTATTTCTATGGTCCCTTTCACGTTAATTTAGTTTAAAGCCCCTGTTTGTTTACTGAGAGGTGTCAGCTTGGTCACAGCTAGACAAAAATTACTCCTGTAAACTTCTTATGATACCTGAGAACTGATAAGGAAAAGAGCCATCTTCTCTGGAATACGTGTCACTGTTGGGGCTTTTTGCTCTTCCCCGCATGCCAGACTTCTTTCCTTCATATGCACTCATACAATGATGTTTCACCAAACACACATAACACTGTCTATTCCCTATGTAAATTCCCACATACATTCTCCCCCACACTTCTAGCTTATTCCTGTCTTTCTGGCTCCTCATTCTCTCTCCCTAGCACCTTCCTCCCTTTGTATTTCTAACAAAATCACATTGTGCAGCTTCTCCTTCCTTTTCCTCACCCCAAGACAGAAGGAGAGACCAAGACAGAAGGAGAGAATCTCATACCTTCAGGCCAGAAGTTAAGAAGCGCTGGGTTTGTGGTGCTGCAGTCAGTGAATTTCTCCATCAGCTTGTGTCACCCAGATTGAGCATTCCCATCTCAGCTGCAACTCTTCATGGCTGAGAGACTTGTTTGTACACGTGCAACTTATGCTCGCAGAGACATTCTTTTCCCTCCTGCTTAGGCACCTTCGTGAAAGGACATGAGAAGTCAGTGTCCGCCTCCAGTTGCAGCAAAGTTACAGGGAATTATTTAATGAGAGGAGGAGTGCCTGCATGGAGAAAGAGGTGCAGAAATCTATCTTCTCTTGCTGTGCTATGCAAAGTACTAAAAAGCAATTGAAAAACAAAGTCTTGATTTCATGGGATGGAGCTGCTATCGTCACAAGGTGGTATCTCAGGCAAACACTTAAATGTAACCAGGAGCTGAAGTTATAAAATCATAGATTCCGTTTCAAAGAGACAGTGGTGTGAGGAGAATAGGAGCAGTTCTCTAGTCCAACATTCTGCTCAAAGCAGGGTTAGCCTTAATGTTAGACTTGTTTGCTCAGGGCTTTGTCCAGTCAGCTTTTGAAACTATTGAAGGAAACAGATGTCACAGCTTGTCTAGGCAACCTGTTCAAAAGTTTCACCACTCTCCCAGTTGAGATTCTTTCCCTATATGTTGAAATAGAATTTTTTCTTCCAGCTTGTCTCTATTCTCCTCTAGCACTTCTCCAGAGCTCAGTAACGATGATTTTCACATGGTGCCCCAATCACCATTGGTGAATGGTGCCCCAATCACCATTAAGCACAAAGAAAAAGGTTTGGCAAGACACAAACAGGATATGGAAACCAACATCACCGGCCCCTGAAGAGGGAAGGCAGTGGAAGACTGATGGTTTTATTCTGATGAAGTTTCTATCTGGTTCTCCTGTTGTGGTTGTCACTCCTTATAACATGCCTGCCTTTCCCACTGTGCTCACTGAATTAGCCGCCAACTAAGCAACCCCCTTGCCCTCTCACTTTCAGACCTGCTCCGTAGTCATCCTTGATCCCTTCCAAGGCAGCAACCTCACAACTGCTGCAGGACATCAAAAGGGCGCTGTTACCTTCCTCTCCTGCCTTGGCTCACCCTCTGTGGGAGCTGTGGTAGAACGTCTTGCTGGCTTGGACTTTTCCCCATGACCTCATATCTTCTCTAAAAAAGACTATGGCAGCTTTGCCAAACAGCTGATGGGGCATAGGTAGAGAAAGCTGCTTACATGAACAACACAGCTAAATTTCTATAAGGCACTCAATGATCCTTGCTCATGGCAGTTTCATCACAGTTCTGCCATCTCTTTACACAGGAGGGAGAGAGTACAGGATAAGTGTAAAGCAATGTGATTTTGACTAGACAGCATTTTGTCTATTTACTACAGGTTAAAGGACACGGGCAAGTAAAAGGCAAAGGAGAAGCTGCTCATCCTGTCTTTATTGACTTTACAGATCACCAGTGGTTCTGCTTTTGCATCTTTGTCCACCCAGCATAATAAAAAAAAAGCACTGAAACTCTGGATATTTGGCATAGCTTTGGTGGACTCAGAAGTTCACTGGTCTTTAAGTCTGGATGAGTGCAAGGCTCTAATTAATCCATCCTATACTTTCCTCCCAAGGCCTAATGCAGCAGCCTGTGACTACTAAAGAATCACTGTGATCTACCAGCACATCTTTATTTCCTTCTATGCCCTTAGTTTGCACTGGCATGAAAAGCCTAGGCTGGCTTTTTCCCATTCAGAGATTCCCCCATGTGCAAATGCCAAGGTATACTCACAGAGAACAGCAAGGAGCTAGATTCCCGCAAGCAGACATCCGAACATCTGCTTTAGCACTGATGATGCTAAGGTGAGTCATACTAGTGAAACTAATGTAAGAAGGACAAGAAGTAGTAGAAAAAGTCAAGCACGTACATAACTCATTAGATAAACAGTTGTGTAAACTGAAGCTGTATTATGAGAAGCTATGTGTGACCATTTCATGACAATTAAAGACTTTGTTTCTTACTTATCTGAAAAGGGGAAAGATTTAAAACTCTGTTTCAACTTTAATTTCTTGACCTCAAGTGGTTTTGTCTTATTAAAAAATGACTATTGTTAGTGAAAGCTGACAAAAGGTATTTATGCCTAAAAGAAAGAAAACCAATTCAAACTAAAGCAAGGATACTTAATCTTGTATCATTTCACTTTTCAGCACTCCTGTGGTTCTGGTGTTACCAGTTTGGATTATTTTTCTCATCTTTAGATCTTGATGTGTTGAGAATTAACCTAGATAGCTTTACTGAAGCAGGGAGTATCCTCTGCTGCATTAGAATTCACTTAACTGAGTCAGCTCTTACAGGTCTACAGGAGAACAAAGGTAAATGCTTCCTCCTGAAAGCCTTACTCGCAGACCACTTGAGCAAATTCATATGTACATTACTACAAATGGAGTATTTACATTTTTAACCGAGTATAATTGAAAAGGTCAAATATCAACAAATATGGCAATTTAAATCCCTCCTGTCTCTCAATCAATCTTTCTACAACAAATAGATGGAGAGAGAGAAAGGAGAAGAGGCAGCAGTGTGTGATTACCAGAGCAATAGCACTGAAGCAATACACTGCAGAAAGCACATAGCTCTCTGCACAGAAATCAATTTCTCCCATGGGATGGGGTCGATAGTTGTCTGACAGGACACTATACAGGCAATTTAATAGCATTTTATCTAAATGAATCTATTCCTCCCCCCCACCAACCTCACAGTTCATAAGAAGCCTCTCTTAGTAAAATAGATATTTTTTTTAACAATAGGAAAGTATTTATCATTCTGAAGACATGACCATTGTCTATTAAAAAGCATTTATCCCTATTAATTACTCATTACTCACAACTTTTTCGTGACATTGTTATTCTAATCAGCTAACTCATTCACACAAGCCATAAAAATTACTTTTGGTTACTCTGGAAACATTTTCCTTACCACAAAATGTTTTAAGCTATAGATCACCCTTTCAGGAAAAATAAGCCAATGAAATAGGCAAACTCAGTTGATTCGAGGGAGTGTTGCTATCTGAAATGGCATTTTTATGCAAGAAAAAGCTTATTTTTTGAGGGATATGTAATACATTGGGGTTGGTAGCCCAGTATATTTATTTTAATAGTACTTCATAAATACTAAAGCTGAGCTGATCTTGTTAGCAGATATCTGTGTGAAGTAAATGGTAATGAATGAGAAACCCTAATAAGTATTATTCCAAGGATGGATCTTTGCCGCTCTGGGAGTTTGGTATTGTGCCCCAAAGGCTCTTGTAAATCCAGCTGCAGTTCTTGTTCATCATTTAGAAGATTAGGGGCTGATAAGCGACAGTCAAGCCTTATTAGAACAGGCTAAGGCAACAGGAAACATTAATTGGGTAATTTAATGCACAAGGAGACAATAAATGCTTGCATTGTGGTTCAGATGCTGTTTTCTCTATTGATTTGTCATGTCTTATTTTATTAAATTCTCACGAATTTTTGATGGAGAGACTGTAAGACAAAGTCTAAGTTTAAAAATACAGAATACTTTTGCTACTTCCTGCAGTTTCCCTTTACTCTTATGTTACTAAGGGACCCATAAATAGCCCTGCCCTTGAAAGCAAAAGAATGATGACTGCTCCATTTCCTGAGGACTCCTCCAACAAAGAAGGGGAGAGATCCAACATATAGCAGCAATCTGCAGTGAAACGGTGTCTCACCATCTTATTTCTGTTATGGTTTCATCACAGCATGTGCACACAGCAGGGCTGCTGTGACTCTGTGAGGAAGTCCAGTCACTCTTTTCCTCTAGAAAGCTGGGAGTGCTTAACAAAGCCCTATTCTTTTTCACCATTCTGGAACAGACATAGAAATAATTGCAGAGCTGATATTCTTCTGGGAGTAAGGAAGATGAGAGGAAGCTCCTGACATGGGTGCTTCTTCCCCATCTAATGCCAGAATTAATCCATTCACGTGAGAGTACTCAGTCCCCTCAGTGGTGAGTATTGGTGTTTGGAACACCAAAATCTCAGTTATATACTAGCTCCTCATTTGGGTCCCATTCTAAGATTCCATTTTCTGAGATCTCTCTACCACAGCTGAACAGGAGGGAAAAGACATTCTCTTATGGTGGAAGAAATTCAACAGAAGATGGGGAAAGTCTTTCATCTACTTAGCTGACTTAGGCACTCTTTCCTTCTCACTTATAGCACTGTAACTTGGAAGATTGGGGGTGACAATTCATGGACATTTTATTTCAATAATTCACACTTGCAGCAATTTAAATATTAAAATGCAGTTTGAAGTCGTGCAAGCATCATTAATTTCAAATAAATGTACATTATGCTCTGTGTAACAGCTTTCAGTTTCACTTTTTGTAGCTTTAGTCCACTTTCAGGCATGGCTTTTGAATCACTCCTTTCAAAGATTCCAGGCCACAGCCTCTCCCTTCCACCCAGCAGCCTGACGCTGCTTTTGCTGTGAGTAAGGTTCCCCATGCCTGTGGCACTGGCTGGAAGGCCACTCACTCCTCATCGCCTGCTGCAGCAAACTCACAGTGGACTGAGAACCCCTCCACTTCAAGGTTCTTCAGGACTGTCACAAGTGAAGTTGGTGTCCTCTTCACACCTCCTTGTATTTAAGGAAGGAGATAGTCTCTCTGGCTCTATTTATCATATGATGTGGTACTGTAGGGTGCCTATTAGCAGATCCCCGAAGTTATAGCAGCCTTGACAGAAGAGGCAGGGTTCAGCTACAGCCAAACACTCCCTCTCCACCACCACACTAACCAGAGTTCTAGCTGTGCTCCTTCCATCTCAAAAACTGATGCAAATACAATGATCTGAGACTGTCCACTAGGCCAAAAACAGGAGCATGCATATTGTCTTGTCAATACAGTGCTTATTTGTACTTGTACTTGATCATGTAGTTCCAACCCTCTTGTCATGGGCAGGATCCTCTAGACCAGGTTGCTCAAAGCCCGATCCAGCCTGGCCCTGAACACTTTCAGGGACGGGGCAGCCACAACTCTCTGCAGCTTGCTCCAGTACCACACCATCCTCACAGTAAAGAATTTCTTCCTTACATCAAATCTAAATCTACCCTCTTTCAGTTTAAAGCCATTCTCCTTGTCCTGTCACTACTTCCTCATATAAAAAGTCTCTCTCCAGCATCCTTACAGGCCCCCTTCAGATACTGGAAGGCTGCTATGAGGTCTCCACGCAGCCTTCTCTTCTCCAGACTGTACAAGCCCAACACATGGCCTGTCTTCACAGGAGATGTGTTCCAGTCCCCTGATCATATTCATGACCTTCCTCTGTCTTGCTCCAGCAGGTCCATGTTCATCTTGTGTTGGAGTACTGGATGCAGTACTGCAGGTGGGGTCTCATGAGAGCAAAGGGGCAGGATCACCTCCCTCGACCTGCTGCTCACACTCCTTTTGATGCAGCCCAGGATGTGGTTGGCTTTCTGGGCTGCAAGCGCACACTGCAGCTGGCTCATGTTCATTTTCTCACCAACCAACTCTCCCAAGTCCTTCTCCACAGGGCTGCTCTGAATCTCTTCTCTGCCCAACCTGTAGCTGTGCCTGGGATTGCTCCGACC
>JANRGW010049857.1:0-20351 GCA_024733675.1 Psilopsiagon aymara | reverse complement strand
CCTTCCAGTATCTGAAGGGGGCCTATAGGGATGCTGGGGAGGGGCTCTTCATTAGGGACTGTAGTGATAGGACAAGGGGTAATGGGTTCAAACTTCAAAAGGGTAAGTTTAGATTGGATATGAGGAAGAAGTTCTTTACTGTGAGGGTGGTGAGGTACTGGAATGGGTTGCCCAGGGAAGTTGTGAATGCTCCATCCCTGGTGCTGTTCAAGGCTGGGCTGGACATAGCCTTGAGTGGCATGGTTTAGTGTGAGGTGTCCCTGCCCATGGCAGGAGGGTTGGAACTGGATGATCTTAAGCCCTAACTATTCTATGATTCTATGATTCTGTGTTCCAGACTACATGTGTGAGCTCTGGTATCAACCAGCCTCCTAAAGCTAGGTTTGAAGCAGGAAATGTAGCTACCAGTCAACAGAGTATTTTGCTGTTTAGATTGATCTCTTCATGTCTTTGATTAAAATTATTTTTAAGATCAGAACATTCATGTAAAAAAATAGCACATGAACATTTGTGTCTTAGTTTATTTTACCCCTGTATATCTAGCCAAAGACAGGAATAATTCAGTTATCTCATATGTATTACTACTGCCTAGCTTAGATGAAGGCAGCATTTTTTCATCCTTTGTAATTTGCCAGCTGTCTGCTGTTGGCTACCAAGACCTAGAAACTGTTATTCCAATGGCAGCTAACAGCAAGTAGGTATTTTCCCTTCCCCTTGCTGTTAATAGAAAATGAAAGGATGACAGGTTTATCCAAGTGAGAAATCTCGGTTTTCTATTCATTTCCCTGGGGTAAATAGTACTTTGTATTATACAGGTGCTCCTGACTGGACAGCAGTTGTGGGTCAAAATCTTCACCTTGCCACTCTTGATTTGCCTGAAAGGGAAAACAACTCACTGGAATACCTGACATGGTGGAAAGTATTAGCCACTCCAGAGTGGGGCATAAGTAGGATGTTAGTATAGTATCTCAAAAAGGAATCAAGTTTGTAATTCTGACCAGAATACATTTCTTCCTGTGTGTTCTTTCCACTGAGATCCTTAAGTGTGTGTCCCTTACAAGCTTCTAAGCTCTACCTGAATCACTCCTAACTGTGAGTACTAGCGTTTGTGCAGAGTGGAGCAAGGCTGTGGATGCCTAAATGGCACAGAGGTCTTTAGTACCCAGCCATCCTTTTAACATTGCTTTGCTCTGTTGCTGCTTCTCTTCAGTGAGCTGTGTTTATTTTCAGCTGTTTGGAGGGTACTAATGCAGAATGATATGCTTTTGCTCTCTTTACCCAACTTTCCTCCTCCTTCAGCTAATTTTCCTTTTATTGTAGTAATTAGAAAAGGGCTTTGATCACAAATTCAGTCTTGCACAGAGTTCAAAACCAGAATAACTTCTGCTTGGATCTTGGGGATTAGTGTGCATTCCTCAGATATAAATGGTAAACAGCATTTCTTTACCCCACCTCACACAAGCATGTGAGAGCTCTGACTTGCAAGCCCTTACTCTGAGACTGCAGTGATTTCATTAGCCAAAAGTGTAATTACATTATGAGAAAAAAAAAACATCAGTCTCTGATTTCATGATCTTCTCTGTTTCCTCCCTAGTGTGCCATAATCTAGATAAGTCTAGATTTAGTTTTGTGTTTATTTATATATTTAAAAATAATGTGATCTCTTGCAGCCGTGAACTGAGTATGATGAAGAAAATGAATCAAGATAACTCATGAGTTTAATGTTTGTGCTGCTTGTAAATAGAATCCTTTATTTTTTCATTTTACTACATCTCAGATAGTATGTTTGTCACAATTCCTGTAAGAAGTAGCAAGAACAATAGACAGTGACAGAATTATACATTTCATTCTTATGAGAGAGAATTGATTAGCTGTTTTCTAAGTTGTAACTACACTACCCTGTGGGGCTACAGACCAGTCTGTCACCAATGACTGTCAGGCTCCATGTGATATTTATGGAGTATAATGCAGATAGTATTTATGTAGTATTGCAGATACTTTCTTCTTTTCTTTAACAGTTTTAGAATATTCTATTCCCTTTCAGTAGAATGACATTTTACAGAGAAATACTTAAATACTTACTTCTTTTTTTTTCCAAATCCTTACATATTGTAAGTAACATCAAATAAATGGTATTTTAAATGCCATTTTCCTAGTTTCTATTGGAAGTAGATAATCTTTGGATTTACATAAGGATCCAAGAGGCATCCAAAGTATTTGTGTGTGAGTTAGCATTTGGACATCAACTGGCATAATGACTATACTTCTTGAAAATGTGTAAACAGCAGGTTTTTTTCATACCAAATTTAGCTTAGCTTTTGAAAAGTGGAGATCATCTATGATTGATACCAAAGTGTGTGGGAATTATTCCTAATTGCAAAATATTCAGTAACTGTTCTTGAAAGCTGCAAAATACATAATGAGTCACTGTTAGCCAAATTCTAGCACCATTATCATACAGAACAGCTCTCCTGACCCAGTGCTGCTGTCTTAAAATTGAAATTCTGTCTCAGATTATATTTTTTTGTAAATGGATCTGTCTACAGTATGCATATGATTGGTGAAGGACTATCTTAGATTGCTTTATTTAAAAAATACATAGGTAAATGTAAAATTTTCAATATTCTAGTTCATACTCATCTTGTGAGAAAGAAAATCCTGTCTGTTTGCATTCTAGAGAATTAGAAATCAGAGACAAGATAGTTCCAAGGCTTTCTATTAATTATTAATGAAAAGTACTGTGCAAATACCAGAGCAAAAAAAGTTGTAACGTCTTTGTTCCTAACCTGCGGCTGAACTGCCTTTGGTTGTGATTGTCTGCCACTTGCACACAAGGTTGATTGGTCCAGTACTTGGTTTGGGGACCTCCCATGAAGACCTGAACATCTGTTTCTTGTTGCTGAAGTGATTTTATCTAGACATAATGCTAGGTGCTGAATAAACCTATACATGTGTAGAACCAGGATTTTGGCTTCCTGCATTGGTTATTACTCGTCTGTTTTTGAAAGCAGGGGTATCTGCTCTGTGTTCTAACCAAAATCTTATTTTGGTTTATTGAATGTCAACCCTCATTTTTTTCAATAAATTTTTAGCAGGAGTAGATAATTTTGATTTCAAAGGTCAGAGTTCATTGTTGTTGAAACCTTTTCAGCATCTGTTTCCTTCTGCTCATTATAGACTACCACATTTGAGATAACAACTGACTTGAAAAAGTGAGTTCTGGGCTGCAGTCTGACAGGTAGAAGCACTCTATTCAGGACAGGCTTTATGCTTGTTTGATGAAAAACAGGACCATTCTTGGTAGATGGTAATTTTTAGTTGATCTCACATAATGAGAAAATACAGATACTTCACGACCTGTTTGTTTTTCAAATCTGAATTCACAAAGCACAGGTTCTTATATACCTGCCATAGTTCCCAGGTTTCATTAGTCCATTAAAAACATTCTTTGTCTCATCTCCAAAGCAGTGCATTGACATGCAAGTGTGAACTTAAGTGTGTGCACCAATGCTATGACTGCACCATTGTAATGAAGATGAAATGACTGTAATGATGACCTTTCTGTGCCTTTGTCTATACCATGCCCTTCTCTTTAACTGAACACCTTTCAAATGAACATGTTCTGAACTCTTGAACTGTTCATTCTGTTCACTGAGCTTATTGCTCAATCTGCAGTTTATCATTATGTGTCTCCAAAGACTTTGTGTTTCCTTATATTTGACATCTAGATGGAATTTTTCATAACCCTTTACTAGTCATAAATTGGATTGTTAGGGGATTAAGTTAATCTTGTTTCTTTATAGTAGCTTGGATTTTTAAAGCCCTAATTTAGAGGGGTTTCTTTATTTGTTACTCTCCAATCTGCAAGAATGGAAAAAACCTTTACACCGTAAGATTCTGTATGCTGAAGTTATTTATTTCTGCTCATTTTGATGTGAATCGTACCTAAGAGGTGCACTTGAAATGTTGTCATGTTTTTCCCGTATTACTATTTCTTCCTTTCCATCTAAATAGCAGCTGCTGAAAATGACCCAAAGCAGTGCATCATCAGATAAACACTGTGTCAGTGAATAGACTGTAGAAGAATGTGTATTTTTCTTGTTCCATTGGGAAGGGAAATAGGAAAAAATGACTTATGACTTGTAGAAAATTGTTAGGGTGTGTTAGTCATATCTTTGCTTTTGCTTTATTAGGAGGCACTCCTAACAATGTAGGTACTTTTTATCAATTAACAGCTAGTATTAAAAATGAAAGGAGCGAGACAAAACCCCACACATTTTTAAGAGTGCTTTGGAGCTTTTTATTATCTAGCAGTAATGTAGCAGGTAATTTTTTATTTAATTATTCTAGAGAGTTTTTTCAAGAAATTAAAAAATATATGCTAAAAATTCAAAATATTGAAAATAATCCTGAGAATTATCAGGGTGGTCTGTGTTAAGATAGTGGTGTCAAAATCCTCAACATACCATGATGGGTAAATATGTAGGAAGCATAACACTTGAGTCATAGCTTCAGGCTAAAAATTACTTAAATATAATGCTCATATTTAAGCAGCACACATCTATTTCTTTAACAAATAAAGATTTTTAGCCTTCTTTATTTGAAAGGTTCAGAATTGTCAGACTGGTTATAGAAGATGAAAAATCTAGAGGAGTTCCTTGACCTTTTTTTTGATCTCCCCATCCCTAAACTCCATCAATGACATGAACTCTGACACTGAGAATGGCAAGATGTAATTCTTCATGCAAATGTCATAAAACCACACGTTCTACTCTGGGCATCTCAAATTTTCATTTTTTCATTCAACTGTAGTTCATGTCAGCTAGTATCATACATAAAGTGTAAGGCTCTCAAAAGCTCTTGGGTTTATCTAACTCCATCTGTAGTGAAAACTTTGAAAAAAACTCATGATATTCTACCATTATTCTACTTATTTCTTCTGGTTTATTCTGTTTATTGATTGATTGATCGACTGCTTTCAATGCCAGCCAAACCATCCAGACATCTTTTAATTATAATTTGTTAAACTTCACATAATGAAGAAAGATTATAATTTTCATAGCATATTTGTGCAGATGGACATGTGCATAATTATTAGAAATAATAGCAAGAATTGCTTTAGGAAATCAGCTTTAGCAGCAGTGCAAGGAGGACATGAGGCAGAGAACAAATGAAGGCTGACTAGATGAGGATAAGTAAGTGTCCCATGTATATTAGAAGCCCTTTCAGCCTTTGTTCTAGGCCAGTACTTTCAACAAGCAAAGGTATGAGTGGAAGCTTATGGCACATTTTGCTTTTTCTCCCTGCCTATTTGATGCTCTGTTAAGGTAGAGAAAGGTGTTACTTGCTGATATGTTAGATACTTCATTTTTAAATGATCATAAATTTTTGCCAACACTTAAATCACAGTAGGTTTACAGTGCAGAGGAAAAGTGAATATGCCAAACTGATAGAACATTATGGAATACAAGATATTACTGTACAAAGAAGGACCGAAAATGGTAGGATTGCTTCTCTGTGAAACAGCTGATAGTTTTGTGCATTAGGTTGTTTTTCCAGACAATGATGGGAAGACTATAATTTAAATTTTTTTCATCTGTATTTCTATCCCTATTCAGATTTAAATCTGTTAAAAGGGAGAAAAAAGCTCAAAAGATGTATCTTCTTGTGAAACTTATAGCCATGTATAAGTCCAAGAGTATATAAATTCATAAACTTTGATAATAAAAGTACATCAAATAATGGAAGATATTTATTAAGACTTCTTTTTGAAAAATAAGCTGAATACTGTTTCCAGAGCTAGTAATTTTCAGAGAAAATACTGTTTATTTCATAGTAGATCACTGACTGGTGGAATTCATATGAGGAGTCCTATCCATCTTGTTTTGCTTCACAATTAGTGCAAATGATATGCTTATTTTGGATATGTAAACTTGTTAATTCTTGCTGCACTTTTCCATCAACCCAGCTGTTGATAACATTTTATGACTGTATTTCTCAGCATTTAGGTTTAGAAGACTCTTATGTTTCAGTTCTAAGTACTGTAGAGACTTCTCATATTACTAATATGAAACTAACTGGCATCAAGGCAGCATTCACTATTTCCAAAGCAGTTTACCACTGTGACATTAATTTTCAGTACTGAGCACTGTGGAAACTTTCATCAAGCTAGGAAGTTAGTTTTGATTTGTTACAGCACACAGTGGGTGTTCATGGCATGTGTTTTTATTTAATCCTTCAAAGAGTTTTCAGGAAATAGCAGCTAGCATGTGATGAAATAATATCAAAAGACATTACTAACATTTTAACATTATACGGATCATTATACTTCATACATTTTGGGATTATGCTACATTATACTTATGGTTTCACTTTGTTCTTGCAAGCCACATTCTGCTTGGTCTTATGAAATAACACATGGCTGGAACAGAGTGCAGTGGAACTAATATGAGTCTTGTCTTAACTTGCAAAAGATTAAGCAGCTCCCTCAAAAGATGTGCTGGGTTTAGAGCAAAAGCAGAGTTGGAAGAACTTGGAAAGTAAATGAAGAAAATGTCTCTCCTTTAGTCAGGAATGCATCAGTTCTGCCATGCACGTACCACCTTGTAGCAAAGAATTGAACAGAGTTGCTCCTCGGAATTTTGTGATTCCATTTGTAACTGCTCATTAAAATATGATATGTCTCCTTAATGTTTTGTAAAGAAGGAAAGAAATACAACAGTAACTACCAATGTGACAGCTGCATGGAAACTCTCTTTAGATTCCCTTGTCGAAGGTTCAGCATTAGTACTGAGAAAAGGCTGTAAGTAAAATGTACAAACCTGAGCTTTTTAAAGGATCCTACTGCAACACCCTTTGATAATGCCACCCATGGCCTTTGATGGTCTTGCCTTCAAATCTCTGCTGAGGAGAGAATTACTGTGTCTGCTATGGGAAGTGTGGTAATAATTTATTCCATGTATTTTTGGAAATTTGACCAAGGTGTCTTTGTTAAGGGCTTTGTCTTCCTCTATGGTTATTTAAGTCTCTATAAGACAATTCAGTATATCTGTATTTTACATACCTCAGTTCAGTGTGTGAAACAAAGTGGGGTGAATATGACCCGCTTTTTAGACTGTATATTACCAGATTAAGGGATCTGTTTTCTTGGCTCCCTCCCCTGCCCACTCAGCATTCCTTCATTTTCCTCATTGCGGGGGATAGCTGTCGACATACTTGGTTTCTTGATTTCAATGTTAAAAAAAAAAAAAGGTCATTACATGCATGGAGTTCTTTCCTCCAAAACAAGAATCCGAAATACCTAATGCAGCTTCTGTGGTTTGGTTTGTTTGTTATTTTTTTAAATCAAGTATCTATCTCAGGTATTGCTAACCCAACTTGGATAAATGAGTAGGTTCATCTGCATATCCAGTATAAATACCCACAGAGTTCTTCTTCAACAGCTCAGTGGACAAAGGCAGATTTTTCTTTGAGCAATATATGGACAACTAGCAACCTGGAAAATGAACCTCTGTCCAACACTACTGAGAGACTGTGTATCCATAGCTGTTACAGGTATGGGAAGCTCTTAAGAGCTCAGGTGGCAGTAGACTGAAAATTACTTCAAGTTAATCTGTGAAATAAATTGTATTTTAGTGTTTAATGCCTTACATACCCTGAGATGATGGAAGTGTGTTTTGGATCATATAATTTCTATTACTTTTACCCAGGCTGTGACACTGATTTGGTAACAGGATGGGAAACAGGTCAAGTGCATGTACTGCTTCCTTTTAAACTGTTGTTTTGATTTGAGAAGCAAGGTAATTTAAAAAAAAAAAAAAAAAAAAAAAAAAAAGAGACAGCTGGCAGAGGAAGAGTCTGAAGATACCCTGTGCTTAAAACCAAAACTAAACAGAAAAAACTACTGAGAAAGGGTTAGAGAGTGGGGAGAATAGGACAATGTGGGTAGCAATAGCTAACTGAAATTCTATGGTCTGAGTTAAGCAGCAGGTCAGATTAGATGGTCACAAACATTCCCTTTTGGCCTCAACAGCTATAATTTTTGAAGCATAGTGCAGACTTCCCAGCACTGCAATTTCATTGTGACCTGGAGTTGTGAAAGGGTAAAGCATCCATACCTATTGCCCCTCCAACAGCATGAGCCTGCCTGGATTCTGTGATGTGAAAAGCTGCTGGGTAGGAGCTGGACTGAGACCATAACTCATTTCACAGTAGCACAATTACATCTGCTGTATGATAATCACTTTTGGTCACTGGCCACTCACACTGTGTTCAGGCTAATAACAAGGAGAAGGAGGTCTCTATCCCAGGGCTGGTTCCATGAGCTGTTTCCGTGATGATGATAATGAAATAATGTATTCAGGCAAACCTTTCAGGATGTGAATTCACCTTACAGTGGTCTGTTGTGTTTCCACTTACCGAAAACTTCATACTGCTACAGGTGTATTCACCTCTGTTGTTTCTCTGTATTTTTGTGGCCAAGCTGGAAATCAGCACATTAGCTTAGTCCTGTGCCATTACTTGTTCCCAGAAGAGGTCCTCAGTTTCACCTATGCATATACTGCCTGTCATTCTGTCATGTTCTCTGGTTTGATGCTTACACAGTTTGGACAGAAATACTTTTGCAAGAGAAGGGTTTTGTTCTTTTAAGCATATCACTCCCTTATGTGAAATTGTATGTAGCAATAGGATTATATCTTGACAGTCTAAAATATTAACTTGCTGGAAGCTGTAGGAATGATGTCTTTAATGCCATCTAAAAGAGGATGCTGTTCCAAAAGAGAAATCCTTCACTTCAATGTTGGAACAGTTTTCTGCCACTTTGTGTCATTGAAGCTGGGAAAAATAAGCCCAAGTTAGAGCTCAGGACCCCATTAACAGGCTTTTTGATGTGTTTGGGCAATGATGAATCTGGCAGCTTGACCTTGTACTGAGAGTAGCAAAATTAAGGTAAAGATTAAGTAAAGCAAGTGTTTGTCTGGTTGGTTCTAGGTTTGTAGGCCTTTGTGCATGTCGTAAAAAACCTCTGTATATTGCTTGGGCATTGGTTTGGTTTGTCTTTCACGGAATATGGTGAGGTTTGGGCTTCTACTGATGATCTGGCAGCTTGGTCTACTACATATTTTCTTCAACCAAATTATTTTGTGTAATAACTATAATGTTAATGGAACTAAATGTTATGGTTGAGTTAAGGCTTGTCAGTTTGAAAATAAACGTCTTGGCTTCATTTCGACATTTGCCTTTCAGCATCAGTCCGTTAACTTGTCACACACTATAATTTCATTAAAACCATCATTTAATTGTAAGTTAATGTACAGCTATCTTTATAGACGAGCCTTACATACTGCCTGAATAATTTCAATACAAATTTTCAACTGATATGACTGAAATAATATGAAACACTAAAAGCCTTCCAAACCCCTGTTTTGGAGTTCAGTAGTGAGAAATAAGATGCAACAACTACATTACTGCACCACTATAACACAGAGACAGTTTTTCACATTATAATAAAATGAAAGAATATTTAGATATGTGTGTATATATATACACATATATATATATATATACTCATTTGTCTGTATGTCTTGTACCTGCAGCATTGTGATGTACTTCATATGTAATTCAGAGAAGTTTCCATTATTAAAAGGACAATGTGAGTAGTGTAAGCTCTATGGAAATGAAGAAAGAATTAAAATCTACATGCTAATAGCTTTAGTGCTAGTCACAAATAGACTTGAGCTTCACAAATGAGATATATAAAACTTATTTCAAAATAAATTCTGGTTAACATTCAACCTGATTGAATCTTTGGAAACTGTGTTAATGTATTTGTTCAACTCACTTGCACTCAAAAGGTTTTAAACAGAATATCACTTTTTTTTTTTTTTTTTTTTTTATTGTTCATGATAATGTAATTCCTGCCTTTAATCTCTTCAGAGTTTCACATTAAGTCATGATATACAGTTCAGGGGAATTTGTATCGTCCATTAATCATAGTATCTATGCTTTTGTATGTCTACTTTTGTCCATCTCTGAAATCAGTCACTTGGCAGCAGCAGACATCTGGGGATACTTCAAGGTGTTTGACTGAAGAGACCTTACTTATTAAACTTGATTTCTGCTACAGTATGTATAGATTTATGTAATGTGTGGCACGCTGAAACTAAAGTGATAGAAATATTAGCATAATCATTCAGTATGAGCCTCTTAGTGTTTCCACTGGAAACATAGATAAATACACTAACTGATGACATATATTTAGTAGAATAATTAGCTAAAACCACCTGGCAAATACAAAAAAAATATGAGACACAATGTTGTAGTTGAGAATTCTCGTGTAATTAAAATATTTCTATCAATCTAAAAAACTTCTACCAGTCTGCATGCACCAAAGGTCTGATTTAAGGTTTCGTAAAAAAAAAAAAAAAAAAAAAAAAAAAAAAATCTAAATTTTGTATTTTTTAAGGATTAAGGGGCTTATTTATTTATTTATTATTTTAATAGCCAGTGTATGGTAGGAAGATGGAGGGAAGGGTTGTGAACTATACAGAATTATTAGTAAGTATTGGATTTTTCCTTTGGAGTGCTGACACTGTCTTTTGAAAGGAACTGATTATTTCTACCTGTAATAGCGGGTTGCTTTTTTATCAACAAGCCACCAAAGAGTGGTTAGTGGCATATTTAAATTAATGCTTAAAATATTTGTGAAGTTAGGACAGTGTGGAAACTGAACTGTGCGTTCTACCTAGGTTTTGAAATAATGCAATATTTCCTATCCTTTTTTATTATTTTTTTCACCCAGAAGTCTGATTTCCTTTTCCTGGACTTACTCTGACTTTCCTTCTTTTGTCCTATCATCTTGTCTCAGCCTTCTCTTTCTGTCTTTCCCATCCCAAGTTACTTTTCAGCTTCAGTTTTTTACACTTCATGTTCCACTCTTCCGTAACACTTTTTGTTCTGTTTTTCTTTTGCTCTACCTCTTTCTTGGCTCAGACACAGCTCTAATTTCCTGCATTTAATATTAGAGTAGTGGGAGATAGCTTCTTGCTTTCCCACACCGGTTTAGCAAACTGCAGTGTAGAAGTAGCTAGATGTTCTGTTCCTGCAATGCTGGACTGGATTTGGTGACTTATGAGGTCCCTCTTTGTTTTAGGGGCTTGGAGGCTTCCCAAAAAGCACTTGTAAGAATTTTTGAAACTTCTGAAAATTATGTATTTTTCCCTCGTTGGCCTGTTGGAAAATATGAAAGCATGTTTGCTGAACTTTCCCACGGAAGTTGTGCCCCACATGGACATGTCTAATAGAAAACTTCAGTGAGAACAATTTGAACTTGCTGAAGTTGGGAGCAGCAGCACTGAAGCCTTGAAACGGGAAGTGTCAGGCATCCTAAAAAGAGACTATGTCACCGTCATCACCTTAAGTAATAACCTTTAATTTAAGAGATAGATAAAATTATACTATTGAGTCTTGAGTCCTTGAAATCCATTTATGACTGTTCTGGGTTACCAACTGTGAAAACATTTGTGCATGTGCCATGTTATTTTTCTGAGAGAATAGTTGGAGCTAAATATATATTTCTAAAAGCTGAAGAAAAATAATCAGCTTTCATTTCTGTGTGCAGGCTTGTAACTAAAACAAGATGTGATGTTTTAGCAGTCAGGTTTCTAATTGAATCAAGTTTCTAATGTTTGGGCTCAGTATACGCTATTGAGAACAAAAAAAGAAATATTACAGAAAGTACAAGCATCTATTGTACTCTGATCTTTATGCACTGAAACAGACCTAATTGCTGAATTGCTGTATTCTCCCTGATCTTAAAAGAAAAATATGCTTTATACCGTGATTTTCATGGATGCAGATGAGGCTATAGAGGCACAATGGGAATGACTATGACAGAGACCAAGACCCCTATTTATTATGGTAATGAAGGTGTATGTAAATTTTGCTTTTCATTAAAGCAGAATTAGTTTAACCCCAGTTGTACAAAGGTTACTGTTTTCTACTATTTACACAAACAACTTCCTAGTGTAAATTGTGTTATGATTTATATGAATCTACCTCCTGTCATAAAGTTTACCATTGTATCTCAGTCATGATAAGAACATTTAAAGTAGTTGTAAATACATTTGTAGATTTATATTTTGATGAAGTTTATTATTGCATAGATTCACTACATAAAGGCACAAGTATATAAATAAGGAAGTTAACTCCTCAGCTTACTTTTTTACCTTTAATATTAATCACAAAAGCAACTGGTAGGCCTTGTACTCCAGGCACATAGCATAAACAACATAGTTACACAGTGTACCTGCTAACAATGGATAACAGACATGATTTATAATGGCAGCACATGCAAATTACTATTTGGGTTTTTATTTATTAGACATACATGTGACTGCATCTGTTCAGTATATAAATACATCCATGTGCTGAAGATATAGTATTTTTGTTTGATTATTTTGAAATGTTGGTTTCAGGGTCTGAAGCAAGTTCATCTCAAATTTGCATGTGATGACCACATTTATTTGCAGTTGTGACTACTGCTCTTAAACACATAAATTGGACAAATGTGTGTGAATAATCACTTTCATTTGGATATAAGGCCATATCTACATCTTTAACTTATGCATAGGTTTTCAGACAGTGGTATATTTCTATAACACTTTGAAAGATGCAAAATACTATAAGATATTGCTGGCTATTGCAACACTAGTTATAGGTTGACTTCAACTGCTTTTTTAGGTCATTCTTTGAAGGACACTGTACTTACACTAAAATCAATGAGCTTAGGAAATATTCTTGCTTCCTAATTAACCTCTCCCCATAGTTAGTGCTTGTTTGCAGGCAGTTAAGTACAGTCATCATCAAACTTTACTTGCCCAAACTGTATAATCTTTTTAAAAGCATGCATATTTTTACTGGGTCCAACTGTCAGTGAGTCAGAAATGAGGGACATCTTCTCCTGGGAGATCAGGATAAATTCCTGTAAGAAACTAAATTGTATTAAAGAGATGGGGAGATTTTGATAAGCAGAGATTTTTTTTTTTCTTTTTTAAATTAAATATGTATTGTATTAATCTTAGCCTTAAAAGGATCTCTCATATTTCAATTTAGTTACAATGTGTTGAGCTATCTACTGTGACAACTGTTGCTATTGGATTTAAAATACCCATCTTTTTTGGATAACCTCGAGTTATCTAAAGGCTAAATTTACAGATACTCTCTGGGACCTTGGTCCGTTAAATGTTCCCATAATAGAAGTATGGTGGTATTTACTTAAGTTCTTTTTAAGTGTTGTTAAGAACAATTCAAAGCTGCTTAATGAACCTCAGGTCCTACATTTATCTTAAGTGTTATAAAAGGTTCATAAATAGGCCAGCAAATTCCAGCTTGTATCCAAGAGAGTTTAGGGCATAGAAAACTAGATAAATATGAGCTGTTTCTTCACCAGTACATTTGGAACACTTCTTTTTGTTTGAGATCTTGTGGACCTTACCTAATTGGTATATTTTTGAAAGGTTACTACTTTGTCAGAATCAGCTATCTAAATAAACTTATACACTCCACAGTCATGTTTTTCACATTTAAAGACATTCGGTAGGTTGAAGTCCCCCACAAAACAAGAGTAAGCAAACATGAAACTTCTCCAAGTTGTTTGAAGAGCACTTTATCTGTAGCTTCATCCTGGCTAGGTGGTCTATAACAGACTGCTACCAATATATTGGCTTGGTTGGCCTTTCCCCTTATCTTCACCCTCAAACATTCAGCCTTCTCACTCACAACATTGAGTTCAAGGCAGCTGATGCACTCCCTCACATACAGTGCAACCCCACCAATTCTTTTTCCTTGCCTATCCCTTCTGAAGAGCCTAGCCACCCATTGCAGCACTCCAGTTATGTGAATCATTCCCCTACATTCCGGCAGTGGTGATTATGTCGTAACTTCCCTGATGCGCAGTGCCTTCTAGGTCTTCCTGCTTGTTGTCCATGCTGCAAGCATTGTCATAAATGCATTTAAATTGACCTGTGAATCTGGACTCTAACAGTGGCATGCTACCTCATGGCTCATGTCTAGCAATCCTGGTGTTAACTCACCCTTCAAACCACTCTGTGAGCCTTGCTGACTCCTGGGTTACAGTCCTTTTTCCCCTTCGGGATAGGTGTACCACATCTGCTGCCAGCAGGCTTGATGCTGTGTAAACCAGCCCATGGTCAAAACCCCCAAAATTTGATGCTGACACCAGTCAGGAAGCCAGGAATTTATTAGTGATATTAATTAATTAACATGACACATTAGAGTGATTAAATAAGAGAAGAAACATTTAGAGGTGTTTTCATAATGTTTTCTGACAGCATTATAATGAAACCAAATGTAGAAGTACCTTAGTATCATAGATTTTTATTGCTAAGAAAAGTCAAAAGAGAGAAATATGACATTGTTATTATTGACTAAATGCATAGTAAAGAAATAAATGATGTTTTCTGAGTGGATCCATTATGGTAAACTTTCTTCTTTCTAAAGCGAACATATGAATATATGACCATATGTTACTGAAACATGAAAAAGATGGTGAAAGAAAGCAATGTTAAATAATGCCAATAATTATTCTTTACATTGCATTATATGGGATAGTGTTTAATTTTGTTTTACTTTTCCAGTTATTTACAGCAGGATATTTGTTATCTCAAAATAGTTTATGAAGTACAGAGAACTGTGATGGTAAAAATAAAAAAACAAGCAGACAGAAAGTTCAGTAGCATAACTCCATGAGCCAGAGGTCCAGCCAAACCATGGCTATTAATCATCACTGTCCATTATTTACGGAAGATTCATTCATTGTTCCATAAAGGTATCTAGAGGGTCAATTAGAGACAACAGACAGGATTTTTCAAAGACACAAGAGGGTCAATTAGGCCCTTCTTGTAATTTTCTGCTTTAACAGCAAATGCCAGCCTATCCTGCAACAGATACGGTGGAGTTTAGAATTAAATAGTGTGAATTTTTTTCAAGCTGTTACTTTGCAGCCAGTATGAATTGGAGTATTGTCAGTCCTTGATCAAAACAAAAGGAAAAAATTATCACTACAGTTGATGAGAAGCACAGGTTTGTGTTTTAGAGTCAGAGCACTGCAGATGCCCAGGAAGTGTCCAAGGTAAAAGTCTGTACATGACATAGAAGTGAATCATTTGTCTGAAGGTAGGACAAGACACAAACAATATTGCAAAATACCAGAATTAAAAAATTACCAGCTTTTGATGCAGAATACTGTTTGTAATTATTTTTTGCATCAACTACTTGATAAAACCTAAACTAAACAATAGGTATGAGATCTCAATGTAAAGAAACAATTACAGGGGCATTCATCAATGCATTGGCAGTTCTTTCAGGACAGAAAGTAGGAAAAAACACTAAAATATAAGTAGGCATGTTTATATAAGCAGACATATATGCAGGTACACACACTACAAAACTCTTCCAAAGTAGCAGCAAATTTTGGTAAAATAACTAGTTTATTCTTTAGCTGAGAGCAGAACTTCTTCAATGGGCCACTAGTGAACATGTGCATCAGATGTACAGTAGCTCTACTGCAGTTATTTTTGTTTCAGTGAGTTTATCTTTCTATGAGAAATGGTTGTTAGTGATTGGCATGCTCTGCTGTATAGATCTGAAAATGCTGGGCTATTTTTCTCCTCTAAACTTTCATTCAATTACAGTGCCACTGTTTTAATTTAAATGTTGCCTGAGTCTGTTTTAAGTGAAAGCAGCCTCTACAAATATGGTGTATTAGTCTTGTACAGATTTTTGTCTTTACAGATGGGTTTTTTTTGAATGTCTGAATATTTGATGGTCTCCTGTGAGAGTAAATCTCACCGTGTACTGCATCAGTTTTATCCTCACAGTCCTCTGAAACCTCCTATTCTCTGTAGGGTTTCAGCAGAGAGTTCTAACTAATGACTTAGGACCAAATTCTGCCCTTAGATGCAGGCGTGTAATTCTTACTGATTCCAGGGGGACTTGTATGAGAATATCAGAGAACCCAATTTTGTTCTTAGTGTGTGAAATTATAGCACAAACGAACAACAGGATCTCATGCACATTCATCGCTGTAACCCCAAGCATACAGTTACATGATACTAATCCACCTAATTTCCTCTTTGCTCAGTTTGTGCTCTGTGTGGTAGTATCACCCCAGTTCTTCAGCTGTCACTTAAGTCCATTTTTTTTATATTATTCAGTGGTCAGAAGTTTGTTATAGTGATGCTTCAGTGAAATTAGTGACATCAGCACAGATGTTTCTTTAAGTAGCATTAGTAAAAAAGACACTCATAGAAGATGTTTTTTCTTTTTCTGGGAAGTTGTGGTACACAAGCAGGCTTGATCGTATTCTGTAGGGAATTATTTTGCAAAGACAGAAGACACAGATATGTGAGCGCCTGTCTATAAAGTGGTTTAATACATATACACACACAGAGAAGAGAAGTGGGCTTGCATCACGCTTTGCTTCTGTAACAATATGTTGTGATGAAGCATTTGGCCTACATATGAACAAAACAGATATCTCCTCCTTATATCAGTCGGTCTCCAGATCTACTACCGGATGTTGCTTTCAGCATTGTCTTTTTCAGATTCTTTGTAGCAGAAGAAATCAGTTATTAATTTTTACAATGTGTTTGTTTTACTCTTCCATATTAAAGATTTGAAAGATTTGTAATTATTTGACTCTTCCATTTTCAGGAATAGAACTAGTATTTCTCTGAAAAAAAAAAAAAATAAAAAAAAATTGGAGCTAGCTCAGTTAGCTTTAATTGGCCATCTTTTACACATGTTGATTACTGAAATTAAGTGTAAATCCTTAGACAGGCACCAAATTTGCTTATCATCCACTGTTTGTACTGAGACCTACATATAAGAAAAATGTTCCACTTTTTGCATTTTCACTGTAGCAATTTGTCTCCTAAAACTCTACACTTGAGGTTTTGTATTTCTTGAACTGATTGCTTATTAGGCCTTTGCTTATTTGCTTTGGGTTCATGCTGTATTGGCTGCTTACCCCTTCTATTGCAGTCCTCAGCAGGTATATTTATCTTATAGGACAGTGTTATGGAAGACTAAACGTTTCCAACCCAGGCATATAGGTACATTGTATTTACGTACATTGTATTTGCTTCCTGACAACTCTATCCAATAGACGTGAGTCTTCTGTGCTTTGAATAACGCTGTTCTTCACCAAACTCAAAAAAGTGTGGATGTATCTGAGGAGTCTTAGACATCCTCAGCATGCACAGAATTGGTTGTCTTTAGTGTATGCCATAATTTTAAGTTAGTAACTTTAATTCTGTGGCATGCTGCCACCCAGGTCCTAGATGTCAAGCATCAGACTTAGTTAAACCTTTCAGATTTTGATTCCATTTCAGTTTTTTAATGCATCTCTGAGTTGTAGAAAATTGCCTATCATTAGTATCTCCCACAGTGATTATAGTGTCCACTTTAGTTTTGGATTCTGCTCAAGACAGAACAGAATCTGTATTGCAACTCTCGCAGCAGTCCTCATATAATGAATTACATTGTTTATAAAAATCCCTGTTTTCAAGTTGTCTGTTAAGTCTTTAGAAAGCTAATCACTTATCCAGTTATTTCTGAAATTATTTGCAGAATCACATGATTGTCTGGGGGAATCTAATTTATAATTTTTAACGTATAATTTATACATTACTTTGCCAGAGCTTTCTTTAAAATCTGTTTTCTGATATGAATTGGAATGATTGGTGATATTAATTTTGCCTTTTTAACCTGAAACTGCAGTTGAACACATAATCTGCAGTGATTTATGTTTACATAATGTTCCATTTTCCTGTTTGTGTAATATCTACAGGCAGATAGTCATTTTCTCGAACTGGTTCATTAATTATATTTATTAGATGGATGTCCTTTGTTATTGTTTGGTAACTTATATATTGATCTCTATTACATTAAATTCTCAGCCTTTGCTGTTCACTAACAGTTGGACAGAAAAGCCACATGATCATCTGAGTTCAAGCTTAAGGGTTTGCACATGCAAACTATCAAGGAAACTATCAAGGAACCCTCAGATATCACTACTCACATTCGCTGTTGCATGCTTTGTAACTTACATATGACTGTGATGTCCCCTCCCTACTGTCTTGCTGGCTTGGTTTTAAGGGTTTTAATTATTTCTGAAGTTAAAATAGAAATAAAAACCCTAAAACATCAGCTTGTAGTGATGTTAAAGTAGGTGGTTTGGTACAGGAAGATATCTTGCAGGTCATCATATGATGATTGTGTGATCATATGAGTATGTAGTGGAAGAAGTATTGAAAAGATCCAAGAAGCAAAGACAAGAGTGGAAATGACAGCTGCTTTGCACAAGTGCCACTTAACAATGAGAACCATTTTTGTTTGCATCTTAGTCTGAATTAATTTGGGTGAATTGTTCACAGGTCAAATTTTCAAATAGAAAAAGATAAGTCTGTAAACTTAAGGCTAGCTGGAAACAGAAGCTGTGTTCTATTTGGATTGTTTGTAAACAAGGACATACGTTTATTTGGATTTCTGTAATGCTCTGAGTTTCACAAAGGAGAGCACCTTGAATAAAAGAAAATTGTCATTCATTAGAGTAATTTCAAATGAAAACAGGGAAGGTGTGCAGACAGGCCTCACTCCTGGTTTGTTGCTGACATTCGCAGCTGTGTTCGGCACTGCTGTTTATTTTCCAGTTCAATGACATACTCAGCTCTAAAAGAGAGGTAATGCAAAGTATGACTGTGTTCTGTACCTGCACTACCGCAAGTAAACTCCTGAATGCATAATCAAGAAAAAACAACAAACTTACTTTCCTTTGTTGAAATTAGTTTGTCTTTCCCAAGGTTCTTCACATTATGCACCATATGTGCTGGGAAGTGTTGGGACTCTGTGCAGGCACGTTTTGGCTGCCTGTGATTTGTTCCTGTTTCTTACAGTGTCCCTGTTCCAGCTATTTTATTAGCTTGCTTTGAAAAGATAACATAGCAAATTTTTCTATCAGAGCTAAAACCATGCAGGTAAAAAAGAGGATGTAGAAGTGTCACACAACTGTTTAGCCTGCTAGAGAGCAGAGTTTTTAAGTGCTGCATTAAACCTTTATATCCACTGAAGTACCCTTCACCAGCTATCTGCACATTGCTAAAATCCTTCACAAACACTTTTTTATGGTTAGATTGAGCCACTTTTACTTGAACTGAGAACTACCATATGCTTCAGGTAACGTCTCTAAAGCAGTTGCCAGTGGGACTACTTTTGTAGATTCTCACCAATGTGAGCAGAGGTTACACAGTCTCACCCATGGTGAATAATAATGTCAAAGAGCCATTAGCAGTGCAGAGTGACAAAGTGTGGAGAGATCCATCAGCTCATCCTGTGTTTAATGAAACAGAAATGAACATCGTATTGCCCTTGTTTTCTGTCAGATTTTCCAGGTCTCCATGAGGCTTATTAATCTTAGGGTGTAATGGAAAATGTGTTGCTATGTTACATACTACAGCAGCCTTTGCGCTCGAAGAATTGAAGGCATTATTAGTCTTTGTCTTATTTACATACTGTACTTCAGTGTGTGCTACCATCGCTGCACTCAGAGCACAGTGGAAAGTGCAGTTATAAAATGTTTGTGAATTTCCGAAGTGTATACTAATGCATGCAACCAGATGGCTGCATGGTAAGTCATCTTAACCTGAAATAATGGTCAGAAACCCTCTTTTGAGAAACACTGACAGCCCTTGGAAATTGTTACAGACCTTGGAAATTCACTGTTATAAAAAAAACAAAATAGGAAGACTTGATTTATAACTACATTTTAATGCACACCAGAATGAATGTGTCCACGTTTCTAGAGAACATTCAGGCTGTTATAAAAAAGAGGTAGAAAATGAATGGATAAATAGTATGATTGTCAGATACTTATTTCAATAAGCATATAATAAACTTTCTCTACCACTTTTTTTTTTTTTTTTTAATTTAAGGGCCAATTTCAAGTACACTCTGGCAAAACCAATGTTGTATTTACACATGAGATCTAGTTTTTGTCATTCTTTATTAGCTAGGAAAAAGAAAGGAAAGCTGTTATTCCTGTTAGGCAAAATCCTAGCTTCCAGGGACAGATGAATAATCCAAGTTGGACTGTATGATGGTAACGTCATCTAGTATCTGTTGTTGCAATGAGGTTCTTGTGCCTCATTTTCAGCATGTATGGTGTCGTGGTTTAAGCCATAAATCAGCCACGCATTTTGTTCACTCACTTCCCCCTTTTTCTTCCCTCTGCTCCTGGAGGGATGGGAAGGAGAATCGAAAGAATGCAACTC
>JANRGW010049856.1:27373-42916 GCA_024733675.1 Psilopsiagon aymara | reverse complement strand
TGTCTCTGCTTCCTCCCAGCTCCCCCTCCTCCCTGGCAGAGCATGAGGCTCCAAAAGTCCTTGGCCAGACCAAACATTACTAAGCCGTAACTAAAAACGTTGGTGTTATCAGTGCTGTTCTCAGGCCACAAGTCAAAACCACAGTGCTGCACCAGCTACCGAGATGGGGAAAAATGACAGCTACTGCTGAACCCAGGACATTCAGCCACAAGGATGTCTCTTTCTCTAGAGATCATTTGTCTTTATAAAAAGAGCATTTAACTAGAGAAGGATCCAACATTTGGCATGTTTCACCAAATATTTATGGCAGTGTGGCTTCACAGAAGGGACTTGAAAGGTAGAAATTCTGTTCCTAGTGCTGCTGCTGATGTGTTGGGTGACCTGTATCCTTTTCTCTTCATAAAATGATAATAACTATACATATGTCTCCTGTAAGATGCCCTGAAATCTCTGGTTTACCATAACCATATGGGAGCTTGGAAGTGTTAATTTCACTTCAGTTGCACCAGCCCCCAGGAGTGCCAGAGCTTTGGAAAGAGTAGGTGTGTAAATGTGTGTAATAGACATCTGAGACTGTTAGTTTTTTGTTTGGCGTGCAGGTGCAAGATCCAGTCAAGCCAGCTGGAAAGGATGGCGCAGAGCACCAGGAAGCACCATCAGAATCATTTTTAGGTGAGTGAAAGAGTATCTATGGGAGACAGATGTGGAAAAAAACTTTCTTTGTGTAATGAATTTTTGTCTGTTAAATGCGATACCAGTTTTACTTTCTTTTCATTGTTCTGGTCTCCCACCCAGCTGCTATTGATTTGATTTTCCACATTATTTTTACAGTTAATTTTTTGGCTCTTTTGGTTGGAGCTGCATGTTGCAAGCATGACAGCCTTTGGAAATAAAAGGCACAGATAAAATCATATGCTGTTCAGTACTGACCAAGTATTTTGGATTTTAACATTTGATGCAAACAATTCATCTTGATAAGCAAAGCAAATGGTACAAACTAACCTGCTGTGGAATGGAAACTAATAGATGAGAAACCTGATGGGTTAATGGCTGGACTCTGTGATCTTAAAGGTCCTTTCCAATCTAAATGATTCTGTGATTCTATGTGCCTCTTACTTGTTTGGTGATGGCACCCCACTGAGTATTTTGATTTGATTTGAAAGTGTTACTGTGTGCCCCATGAGACTAAAATGCAGAAACCTGCTTCACAAGGATATTCCACCTCTGTGGTTGTTCTGTGTCTGTTTTATGCGCAGTAAATGAATGATACATGGAAATGAAAGTGACTCGCCCAGTGCAACAAATGACATCTGTGCTGGAAGAGGTTTAAGACCTGGGACTTCTGTCTTCACAGTCATGTTTTTAAGCCTTTTTTTCCTGCTTTACTGACAGCTTTCTGGTTTGTTTTTTTCTTTTCTTTTGTGTTTTTTTTTTCTAGTGTCTGTTCTGCAGGAGCAGGCCTCAAGGTTGGGTGTGCCCACAGCAATACTGGCAGCCAAAAATGCGATTACCAACATTGAACGGGTCTGCCAGGCTTCTGCGAGCCCCTCTACAGTCCCACTGCTGAACTTGGACCAAAGAGTAAGGGAAAAGGTTTACATTTAGTTTATCAAGGAAACAGTAATGTTAGGTTTGGCTCAAAACCTGGTTTGCCTGTTCTGATAAAGTCATCCAAACATGTAGATGTTGCTGATGTCAGCCCGGTTGCCTTCAGTTCAGCCTTAAAATGAAAAGTTTGGGCCTTTCCTATGAATTCTCTTCACTATTCAACCCTTTAGAAAGCAGTAAACAGGGAAAAGCAACAAATTCAATTTTTTATGGCTGTGTTATTTACAAATGAAATTATTTCTTCTTAATTTCTGGGGTGCTTCCAGAAGAGGTTGTCTTCCTTGCTTCAATCAGTCAAGGATTTGCTGGCAAATGATGTGTTCTCTTGCTCCTTCTTCTGTCAAGAAATGTGGAAAATGAAGGTAAGAGAAATGTTGCTGTATTACAGACCATTTAGATTTCACCTATGGAATGTGGTAGTGTGTTTTCACCCCATCTCTCCCGTGATGGCCAGGGGTAACTGTTAAATGAACTAGTGAAGTACTGTGACTTCTGTTCAGGTTCTCTTGGTGGGTTTTTTGGTGACCTAGAGCAGTCTTGCCACTGCTCATCCCTGCTCTGCTCAACTGCAGTCATGAACTCTTCCTGAGGATGACTGTGATCTTTCTGAAGTTTCAAAAGCATGAACTGAATTATTAATGGTGGATTTTTTATTTGTTTTTTATTATTTTAAAGCAAGTTCATTGTCCCTGTAGCACGATTTGCTCCTTTGAAGAGGACTTAATAGAGGAGGAGATGTTGAACTGTTTCCATTTGTTCTTGGCACAGCTGGTCCTCACTAGGAACCAGCTAGGGAAGGGCATGGCTCTTCAGTGCCTGGAGTTACAGCATGAGTGATGGGATTAACTCATCTGAAGTGACACTGCAGTTAGACACTGTGGGAGTATAATTTTCTTTCCCATTTAGCTTTGCTGCCGTGCTGCTACCACTGAAGTACTCATCATTTGACACATAGGTTTGCTGTATGGGCTAAACAATCTGGGTCGATTAACCAAGCAGTGCAGAACCTCCCAGCTGGCTGTGCAGTGGCAAGGCCCCAGAAGTCCTTTATGTGTTTTGCCGGCAATATTCAGTGGTATTCTGGTTTACCCCTCCATTTATCTGGGAATGGTGATAAGCCCAAGTGAGTTCCTGGAGAAAATGGCTTGAGAGAAAAAGGAGAGGGGATAACAGGTCACGTTGTGTTGTTTTGTCTTGATTTCATCTGGGTGTTTTTTTTTTCTTAAGATAAGCGATGCTCTACGAAGAGTTGAGGATGCTTTGTGAGTGGGGCAGTTCTGATTGCTCACTGCTGTGGTGGGAAACAAGGAAGAGGCTGATCTGCCAGGATAAAGAGGCATGCACCAGTCTCAAATATCCCATCCTGGACTGAAAATAGAATTCTGTGTGTTCTGTAGGCTGATCAAGATCTCCTTGTTCTTGGGTAGACGTGGAGATCAAGTGGTGCTGTGTAATTGAGATTGTTACAGTAAAGAACTAGGTTGTCAAACGCAAAGTATGTGGGTGAGTCCAGGGTTATGCTGAGAGGCAGCTGCTGCTCGCCGCAGGAAACTCCTGGGGTTTGGCTTTTCTTCTGAAACAGCCTGTGTGCCCAAAACTCCCAGGTACTTCTTCCTTCATGAGGTGTGAAAGCTTTGTTTCTGTCTGGGAGTGTTTCTATCTAGAGCCCATGTGGTGTTTATTTTTCCCTCTGTGTCCATCAGCCTCCGAGCCCAAATGGTTGTAGTGTCTCTTTCTGTAGTCTGCTATTGGGAAATGGATTTGAAAGCAGTGAATTTATTTCACAGAGGCTGATGCACAGTTACTAGGCCATGTGACAGTTCTCTAATCTGTTTCCGGATCTGAATTAACAAGACTTGAAACTTAATGGTGTTACCAGTTTCGTGGGGTGTCCACTGCTTCTCTGAATATGCAGAATCAGCATTATTCTGGGGGGCAGTGATGGATCTATTTATTACTTGACTGTGAAAATTTAAAGTGGTAAAGCACCTTCAACCTAAAAACATTTAAAATTCGTAGGAAGGAAAACCAATAGCTTGAATAAAGTGAATTTGGCTTTATTTTTAATATAGAATTTCTGTTAGACAAATGTTAACTGCAAAATGCAGACTATGACCTAATTGTGGTGTCTTGTTAGGATCCTCCAGTGCTGGAAGCTGTGTGGCAGCTGTACAAAGGCGACATCATTGGCCTGGGACAGCTGCTGGAGAGGTGAGCAGAGGTTTATAGGTTTGCAGATGTATTTACTCTCTTAAAGCCTATTGAAATAGAATCACGGATTAGTCATGAGTATTCTGGACTAAGAATATAGTCAGATGCTGGTGAGTGATCAGATTAGCAGGATTTAAGATGTTATCCTGGGTTTGAGGGGTTACTCTGGGTTAATTAGTTCAAAGTGTGGTGGTTGTCTGATGGATGCGAATCAGAGATGAAGTGAAATGGTTCGGTGAGAGTCCTGGGTGATATTTTACCTCGTGCTTTGTTTCACCTGCTCTGTGTGTGTGCGTGGGGTTATTGTGCTATGCTGGACTTGGTAACACAGCTCCTTTAGTTCACCTGGCTGTGCCTCCACACCAGCTTTGGAAACTCACTTAGCCTATGAGTTAGTGCTGTTCTTGAGGAGAAGCTTTGCAGAAGCTCTGTGCTTCTGTCTTCAAAAACCTGTACACTTCAGTGAGGTTTGGCAGAGCTAATCTCCAGAGAATACTAAGTATTGGTTTGGTTTTACTATGGATTTTTTTTTCCCAATACAGGGCTAACAACCCAGTTATGCTTTGTGAAATCCAGGTTGCTTTCTTAATAGTGTCAATGGAATGCTGCAGTAATCTTTTGCGGGTTTGATACTGGTTTACTTATCTTTTACTGGGATTGGAAAAAAGCCTTCGTGCCCACTGTACTTCAAATACAAGGAAAGCGAAGGGATAGACGAAAAAGTTGTGGTGTTTTTTTTTTTTTTTTTTTGTTTTGGTTTTTTAAGCATTTTTATCTAAGTATCTTAGAAATTAGGGTAATGGGTCCAAACTTGAACAGAGGAGACTGAGATTAGAAATAAGGCAGAAGTTCTTCCCTGTGAGGGTGCTGAGGCGCTGGCACAGGGTGCCCAGAGGAGCTGTGGCTGCCCCATCCCTGCAGTGCTCAAGGCCACGTTGGACACAGGGGCTTGGAGCACCCTGCTCCAGTGGAAGGGGTCTCTGCCCATATCAGGGGTTGGAGCTGGAGGAGCTTTAAGGTCCCTTCCAACACAAAACAGTCTGGGATTGGAACCAAAGTCTTTTGTCTAGCAGAACTTTCTAAATGGAAACACTTCAATGTCAGAGACTAGGAGATAATTGAACACACGATTTCACATGTATGTTTTCCTTTGGATGTGTTTGTTGTGGAATCTTTTTATAAAGCAAATAAAGCTCTTACTGGTCTAAATTAAAAGAAGGAAATGCCACATAGAGGGCAGAGTCCTACACAGAGGACTCTTCTGAGTCAAAGGGGATGATGGTAGGAAAAAAAACCAACCCAAGCACAAAAGCGTGAGGAATTGAATTGGATGTGTTTTTGTTTGTTCTCAGCAACCCATCTACCCCTGCTGCAGTGGACTGGCTGTGCAGTGGTCTCCGTGGCCTCTGTGAACAGGCAGTGGAGTCCTCTGGGGACATGGAACTTGCGGGACACGTTCTCTCAGGCAAGACACAGCTGGGCACTGCTCTGCTCAGCCTGTGGTGAGGGCTGTGCAAGTCAAAGGCTTGGAGGTGTAGAAACTGAGGTCGAGCTTCGTATTATTGTACTCAGTTTCAGTGAAGGGAATATATTTTCATATTTGTGGAGAATTTGGCCATTTTTTCCCCTTGAAAGATAATTGGTTTGACTTTTCTGTATCCCTTTGAGTTATAGTATCCCAAGAAAGTGTAGTTGCAGGGTATCTTGAGTAGGGATAATGCACTGAGAATGTAACAATCCTGCAAAGTGATATTTTAGACCATAAATATTTAACGGTTCCATTTTACCCCCTGTCATTTTCTATTATTTATTTGGTGGTTTTGTTTAGAAAACAAAATATCACTACACAATTTGAATGAAGGGTTGCAGTTAGATCTTTGACCTGGTGCAGGTGGTCAGGCACAATCCATGTGAGTTCTGCAATGATAATAGAGCATAAAACCTGGAACTGCTTTAGTCTTTATAATTCTTTCAACATTTCTGTGTCCATTGTTCTTGCTCCTTTTGCCTGGGAGTAATTTTACTCCAAGAAAATACCTGGTTCCTGCCAACTGCTGTGTAGTGAATGAGGCTTTTCAGACACTAGCACTATTGGGAAAATGGGATGAAGAGGCCAAAGAGCAAGGGATCTTTAATGAAAGGGGGATGCTGAAACACTAATTCCTTCTTGATTTGCAGACTTTGCTATCATGTTCCTTCAGAATGGCTTTCAGCAAAATTTGGAGCTGGGGATGAAGCTGGAATTCAAGAAGGTCCCCAATGTAAGGACAAAATGAACCTATTAACAAATGATTGTTGAAAAAGTAGTTCCATTATGCACCTCTGTGCCTTGCTGAATACAAAGAAATCTGAGCGCAGAGCAACAAAGGAAGGGTGGTGGTCCAAGTGCTAGGGTGAGTGAGGAAGAAATAGTGAAATCAGAGCAGTGCATTTTTTAACGGAGAATTTGTCCAAGGTGGCACTTAAAGGGCTTTTTAAGCTTCTACAGTTTCACCTTCATTGCTTTTTTTTTCCCTTTTCATTTGAGTATAAGGCTGGTAAGTGGAGTTCTGGTAAGTCTGGGAAGTGCTTGCCCTCTCTCTCTTGTATCTGTTCTGGAGTACAGGTTGAGCTAAAAGTTAAGCTTTAAATTAAGAGGGACAGAATTATTTCTTCAAGTAATTGACTTTGTCTGCATATAACTGTGACTCTTAAACTCTAAATAGTTTTAATTTGTCAATTTTGAACAGATCTGTCATGCTGTCTTACAAAGAATGTTGACATGTAAGTATTCTTGTGATTCGTAGCATTGTGCAGTCACTGTTTGCTAGATTTATATTCCTTGTTCAGTTCTGAGTCTCTATGAAGAGATACTTTGCCTGAGAATCTTTTCCCCTGCATAATACTTGTGTCACTGATTCTCTGTGCCTCTGCTTTTCCTTTTGCTCTTGTAAAGTGAGTGTCTCCTGACACTGCAGATGAATTCTTGCCTTTTATACTAGTTCATTTTGATGCTCCCAGCTGCAGCATCAGGCAGGTATCCTAGCTGATTTTTAACAAATTGAATTGGAAGCAATTGTAACACAGAAGTTAGGCCAGGATATTTTTTTTTTTCTGCTCAGTGAATTAAACTTTGGATTTACAAAGTTAGGTGCAAGGAAGCAATTTTGCTGGCTCACAGTCTGGATTTGCAGACTAATGTTTTGTGAAACCTGTTTTGTTTTTAATGCTGAGCAAAGACATCTAGTGTAGGTGTGCAGTCTTTAAACGGCCAGACTTCAAAAGCTATCCCATTGACAGCATGTCTGTCTTGGCCAGGGCAGACCAGATGCTGCTGCTGAGGGTTCAAGGAGTAACACCTGGTTTGCACTGCAAATCTGATGCAGAAAGACTAAACGCACGAGGGTTATTTTTGTCTTGTCTAACTGATGATCTTCATGGTAAGTTGCTGTATCTGCTGTACAGCAGGGGAAGTGTTTCCTTGCACCTCCTCACATGCCCAGCACTGGTGTATTAGCACAGTCTGACTGTGGCTGCTGTTACTTCACTGTCTCCTTAGTGACAGCACTTTCTCCTTTTTCTTGCTGGTATGGTTCCACAACGTGCTTGGTGCTGCTGCGGAGGTTAGTACTTTTCCTCTGCTGTCAGATGATGGAAAACCAGGATGTGATGCTGGGACTGCTCTCTGCCTTCTGCATCTCTTGAAATGGGCACTGCCAGCCTGATTCCATACCCCTCTCTCACAGGCAGCATTGTCTGTAGACAGAGATGCCTCACAGACCTCAGGGAGTGTTTCTGAAAACGGAAAGCTGCAAGAAGTGCTTTAGTATTTAATGAGTCCCATCTCAGGAGGCCCTTATGTTGGTACTTGAAAATAACCCTTCCAAACTCAGGGCTTGGGGGGATTTTGGAGGAAGGGAAGCAGGCAGTTGGCAGTCACACAGGAGTCTGCTAACCTGCTCTTCATTTGACCTTCACATTCGTGCAGCCTGCACTGCCACTGACTGACTGGAAGTCTGTGTGTCTGAAAATTGTATTAAATGAGGTTCTTTAAAAGGTATTTTTATTAGTATACACTTCTGGGTCGCCTTTAAGGGGTTTTGCTTAGTCGATCAGCTGCTTTGAAGAACATTAGGACTCTCTATGTAAAATAATTCACTATTAATGAAGGTCTTAACTGCGGGAGAAGGGCAGGCTGAGAGTAGCGGGGGAGCGCTGTGCTTCATAGTAGTGCTGTATTGAACTCCTGTGCCTGAAGATAAGTAGAGTTTATCTCCTTTTCTCTGTTCTCCCCTACTTAACCTTAAAGTATTCCTTAGCAGGAGAGGAGGGTATTATGTACTAATGCTGTGGGCTGCCTCGGAAAAGGCATGTGAGGGACACAGCTCAGTAAAATTCCCTTTTAAGGGTGGTTCACTGATCCTAATAAACAAATAAACAAACCAAACTCTTTTAACTGTTACAAGAGAGCCTTTTAAAGGTAGGGTGGGATAAGAAACAGATGCAGCAGGCTGTGAAGCAAAGGGTTTCTCGATGCATGGGCTTTGAGTGATGTAGGCTGCACAAGCTGCAAACCTGTTTGACCTCCACCAGTCATTTTGCGACAGATTGAGCTTTTGAGAGAATTTCTGCTAACGAAAGGTAACATAAGCCTTGCTGCAGTTAGAATGCGTGGCACTCACTGCAGTGTCCTCTTTGGCCCGGCAGTTAAGACCATTATTACCAGGGTTGTTAATTCAGAGCTTGGTACTGCCAATCTGCCTCCAGACAGGCTTCAATCTCATGCAGCTTTGCAGTGTTCACACTCGCAGATGCAGTGCACAGTTAGGACTGGGGTTGGAAGTTAAATACTAATTTATGTGCATTTTTAGAGGGCTTAATTATTAGCACATTCTTGGGAATGCTTTTAAATTGGTTCAAGGTTAGTGTTAATAGTTTTAGAGTCTCTCTGTCACCCTCGAAAAAATTTGTAAGAATTTAATGCTGCTGAATGGCTTCTGCACATTTCCCTAATGGGGTCACCTTCTCAAAGATGCACAAATTACTTGTTCCTGTTAGTTGCTGCCAGTTGTTTAGTGTCACAGTTCCTTCTGTTTCCATTTCTCTCACTGTGGATTTGTGTCTTTATTTTGGGGTACAGGGGTGCTTGATGCTGTTGGTAAAGAGAAGCAGGAAGATGTTTCCGTGTTGCAAGCTAGGAGGTTCTGGTAAGACATGCTGTTCCTCTGAATAATGTCAGGAGGAGTTTTATCCACTGTTACACTTATTACTGAAATAAAGTGAATATTATGGGGTTTAGTAACTTATTTACACACACTGCACAACAGTGTTACTTATGTTTATTGTTCTCTCATAAAATCTGTGCAAATAAAAATGCTTGAAGAAAGATAAGTGTCAGGTAGGAAAGGGTGTTCTGACAGTGTGAGAACCGATCTTAGAGTATCCTTGAGTTTTCTGCTTCTGAGCAGAAGTACCTGGAGGGTCCCATTGTCTTCTCCAGATCCTGCTTCCAAAATTTTTTTTTACTACTTTGTACATGTCAAAGTCCCATTGTGTTCAGGGGTATACATTAGATTTAAGTTTATGAATCTGATGGCTACATAATGTAGAGTAACCAATAGATATTTTAAAAATACATACAAAAAAGTGTGTTTATCTGACAATTTCAGAGATGGATGTATACGGAAAAAGAGTAATTCACCCTAATCAGCACCTGGTTTATCATACTTCCCGTGCATTGTTTCTGAGTATTTCCTTGTCATTTACAGGCTGAATGTGTTCAGTGTGTCACTTTATAACAGTGCGGTTCATCTGGATTCCTTGCAGCAGTTTTTTAGACACACCCTGATTGAGGTTCTTACCTACAACCCATTGTTGAAAGGTAGGAACAGGTGGGGAGAAGTGAGTGTCTCCAGGGTGTGTCACTGTGTATACGGGGCTCTGTCCTATCAGGCCTCACTGTGTCCAGCCTGGAGGAGCCAGAGAAGCTCCTGGCTTCCCAGCTCTTTCCCAGGGTCTATATATGCAGGGTGCCGGCTCAGACAAAAAACCCCACAAACCCAAAACTCCCTAAGATCTGGGCTCTAGAGGGCTGTAGTTCAGGAGAAAACTGTAGGTGGAAAATCAGCACCCTCAAACAGAGCTTCAGCCAGTGGCTTGTGAGCAGATATTTGGAGTCACGCTCAGTAATAGCCTTTATGGGCAGACATGGGAGAGCTCTGGCGTCTAGGAGCAGTTCTGGCCAAAGGAGAAACTGGGTGGGAGAGGCAGTGCTGTGGAGAGCTTGGGGATAAAGCAAGTCTGGTCCCTCGTGTTTGGGTTTACTCACAAGACGTGGCCTTTCTCTGCTGGCTGCGTGTTTCTTTTCGTAGATTAGAGGTAGTGACAGGAAGGCTTCTAATCCCCAGTTGGTAATTGTGGAGTTTGATGTTTTTAGTAAGAAATGTGTTTGGGCTACAAAGTCTCTGGTAAAATCACTCTGAGGTATAATTTAGAGCTGCTTGCCTGTTGTGTGGGAGAGCTGTGTCATTGCTGGTTTCCACTGGGGAGAAGTTACTGAGGAAAATTATGATTCCTCGCTGATTCTTTGTTGGCCTATGAATGTGTGATCACAAGCACAGCTCTGAGATGACAGTGCCATAGTGAAATGATACTGTCCTTGTTGCCACAGACTGTGTTCCAAAGACAAATGAATGGGAGACAGAGTATCTCACTGGGCAGTTTTTGAAGTATCTGGCTGCCAAAGCCAAATCTTTTGTGGAAGTCTATGGTTAACTTAAGGGTTTTGGGTGTATTTTTGTATTTATTTTGTTGTTGAAAAGTAAACTTTTATTTTTCTGGATGCAGTGTCTGATGCCATCCACATGCAGAAAGAGTGGAGCTTTACAAGAACCTGTTCGCTCCTTACTACCTTGTTTCGCAAAGTAGGTCTCCCTGGTTCCACAAAGAGAACTTTATTATGTTGGCTTTATGTTCACTGAAATATCTGAAATGAGGGTTTTTTTTTAAATGGCGTGTTCCAGTCACAGCTGCCACAAATTTTAGGAAGGAGGAAGCATGAAGCATGAGAGTACTACAGGGGGTTTCATTTGTGCAAAGCTGTTAATGAGAACAACAATGATAACTGAAGATGTGGATTTTCACTGTTACAGAATATGACATGACTCCTGAAAGAGCTGGAATATGGCTGTTTATTTTAGCCAGAGATGGTCCCAGTCCCGGGCGGTATCTGGCTCTGGAAAGCTGATGCAGAAGATGTACACAGGATAGCGTATTCAAAAGACACCTGCATGTTAATCCTGATGGTGTGTTTCACTCTTACGGATGTCTGCATGTCATAGCTGAAATGAATTGCTTTCACTCTTCCAGCTGTTCGTGGCATTCAGTGCAAAGGACTCGATCTGCCAGCTGCAGCAAGTGCTGGAGACTCACGAAGTGAACTGGCAGCATGTCCTGTCCTGTGTTTCCACACTGGCAGTCTGTCATGCTGAGGCTGAGCAGCTCTTCAAAGGTAAGCAGGTATTAGCAAACTTCCAAGCTAATGTCTGCTTCTTTCTCAGGTACTTGAGTGAGAAACCATGCCATCTGGTGTAGCAATATAGACATTATAGTTGCTGTTTTGAGATTCCTGAGTGGAAAGGCAGAAAAATCTGCTTTTCTCTTCAGACATCCATGTTGGTGGCCTGGCGATGTGAATGCCAGGCCTTGTGCCTGACGCTTCTGAAACTCTGTGTGCAGCTAAGAATGGTTATTTGATAGTTACCTTCATTCTTAATTGGAGCAGCAATTACTGGAACTTAGTTCTTATATCTCACCTCTGCTAGCAGACCCTGTTTTTTAGAGCTTCTCACTGATTATCTCATTGCTGGACTCCCTTCAGTTCCTGCCAGCTGAAATCCAGGAGTTGACTGTTGAAAGTGCATGAAAAAATATAAGCAGGTCTCAAATGTTCCCCAGGCTGCAATACATGTCCTTCTGATGTTTTAGTGCAGTTATTTGGCTTCATTTACTGTAGAAAATTACAGAACAGTATCAATAGCAAAGTTTGGGGTTATTGTTTTATTTTTCTAGATCTCCTGAGCCATCTTCTGATAAAGGCCTTTGGGAATTATGACGTGGAAAATATGATCACTGCATTCCTGATAGCTCGGCAGGCTGCTCTAGAGGGCCCTGCTGTCTTCATGCCTTACTCTAAATGGTTTAAGGTAAGATGAACTGTGGCCTGACTCTAAGTATGTGAGGAAACCTGTGCATAAGAAATGTTCTGCTGCACAGTGGAAGCCTACTTTCACACAAGATAGTCAGGAATTACGGGGGAAAGGGGAGAGAACCCAAAGCAAAGAGTAATAAGTGATTGTATTGATACCAGGAATGATTTAGTATTCATTACTGCCTTTATGTCTGCAAAGAATATGTTATTTGGCTTTCTCTGATCTTCCCTCCTTTCATCTTTTAAGTCCATCCTGCCTTCTCCTATTATTTGTCAGGAATGCAGACATGTAATTCCTGTTATAATCATAATCTTGGATGTATTTCAATATCTTGATAACCAACACTGTTGTTATTGCATAAGCTGTGGGTTGTTGCAGATGAAACATTCATATTTCCTGGATGTTTGCGTGCAGCTGTAACTGCTGTGTTTGACCTTAAGGATAATTGGTTGTTAGCTTCTAGTTGTAAACACACAGGTATTTTAGGTATGCAAATCTCCACCTAATTTAAACCTGTAAATTCCTTTGTATGATTCTGCAAATCTGAAACGCAGCCTTTGCTGGTGTAGTGATCAAGATGTATCAAAAAGTAGATCAGTTATGCTCTCTATAGTCTCAGACTGGCTTATTTTCCTTACAATGCTTGGGTAAACCTGTGTGGAAACCTGCAGATGTGTGATTCCCTCTTGAATCTCACTCCTTCTGGTGCATTTCAGTGTTACCTTATTTAACTCCTCTAACTGGTCTACTTCTGATCGTAGTGCATCAGAGCGGGTGTTAAGTGTGACATGGCTGACTCTATAAATGAGACAGAGAAAGTAAAATAAAAGGTCCCTAGAGACTTCAATAAACTTTGTCCGGAGAATTGTCATAGAATCTCAGACTGGTTTGGGTTGGAAGGGATATTAAAGCTCATCCAGTTCCAACCCGTTGCCATGGGCAGGGACACCTTCTGCTAGAACACTTTGCTCCAAGCCCTGGCCCTGAACACTGCAGGGATGGGGCAGCCACAGCTTCTCTGGGCAACCTGGCCCAGTGTCCTGTCACTGTCAGTAAAGAATTTCTTCCTAGTGGCCTATAGTCATTCTTTAGAAAGATCCTTTCTTCAGGAAGATCCTCCTGATAGGAAGCAGATCTCTGATGCATGCCTGGGAATTGCGCGCTGAGTTGCAGCATTGCTGAGATTGGGATTCTTTTGTGCTGAAAGGCTGCGTTGTCATTTTTCCCTGTTTCAGGCTTCCTTTGGGAACGCTGGTGGTCACCACACGAGCAGTAAGAAAGCTTTGGTCTTCCTCTTTGAATTCTTGTCAGAGCTGGTGCCCTTTGAACCAGCACGGTACCTGAAGGTGAGACGTTGCTAATGCATATGGTTTTCTAAAGACACTTCTCCAAAGTGTGTGCCTCTGACTAGGCTCAATTTATTATTAATGTCGTTATAGTAATTGTATTATTGCTGACAGTATAATATTACATTATTCAAAACCTTTCTGAAATAAGAAAGTACAAGTTTTTTATTTACTTGACAAGACGGAGATTTCCTTTCATGGAGTTAAATTTAAGCACATCGGTGATTTTTTTGTGTTGTTGCTGGGGAAATATTTCCTGTTGGTTGCCATGAAAATGGCTTATCCTACAAGAAGCAATAACAAGTTCTTTGGGGAATATTTGAGGTAAATGGCTGTAAACATTAAACAGAATTTCTACAGTGTAAAGTGGCTGATCCTGTGAATTTCATATTTGAGGTCCATATAATGTACCCGCCTTTTGTGCCAACAAAACATCGGTCTGTTCTCTTGGACTACATCACTCTAGCTAAAACCAGACTGGATGACCTCAAGGTCAGTCACAATTGTCCTTTTCAAATAGTTCCTCCTGGATGTGTTAAAATATGAGTTGTATTGTGATCATATGCATCTCTGTAACCTCATGTAGGTTGCTATAGAAGATATGGGGCTCTATGAAGACTTGTCATCCACAGATGAGTCTGTGCAGGTACTGCTGGTCTAGCTAATGGTTTTCTCATCAGTCATGCCCCTCTTCTGGAAAAGTTTAGGCTCTCAACCTCTCTGCCATTCCTACCAAGTTTAAGCATGCTGTCAAACCTTCACCAGATTTAAAATGGGTTAGTGGCCATAAATATGAGGTTCTCCTCAGATTTGGTAGCATCTCCTTCAAGGGATTTGTTCCAAATGATTTGAACACATAGGAAAGCATTTATGTATATATTTCAGAATAGTATGTCATTTTGTCAGTGTTTTATCAAGTTGTTCGCACTCAAAGTAAACTCGGGGAGGGAATCTGCAGTTTCACACTGTGCTTTGTGATAAGTTTTGAGTAATAACACTAATTGATAAGGAAGCATTTGCCTTTAGTGTCCCTTCCTATATTTTGATCACAAGTATGGTTGATTAGGGGCCTTATACAGTCAGTCAATTGCAGTACGTGACATACAGTCTGGAAACAGGGTAACTAAGTGTCCTGCAATGAAATCTAGTACTGTGATGAACTGGAAGTTGCAAATGAAAATTTAATGTAATTTCTTCCAAGTCTGATCTGGTTATCAGTTGAGAAACTGGCACAGATTGTTGTAGTCTTAAGCTTACTTTCAGCTCAGACAAGAGAAACCTGGGATGACAGTCTCTCTGTATGAAGTAGCATGTGCTGGGGTTTAATTCTAAGTGCACAAACTAAAATAGAATAACAATAAGCCAAACCTGGAGCAGAAAAGGTACTGTTCCTATTGAGGAGCAACTGGAAATACGATGTGATGTTAAGCAGGAGTGTCAGCTGTAGTTGGTGTTGGAGATATGTACATGGACCTTTGAGCTGACCTAGAATAGCTGTTACAGCCTTAATGAGGCAGGCTGATGGTTCAGGCTCTGCTCCTCCATCCTGCAGTTTTACTCTGCATATCAGGTAGTTCTTGTTATTCTGTTGTTTGTTCAGTCACTTCCCAGCAGAGATGACTGTTACTAACTCTGGAAGAACAAGCAGGGAAAGTATTGTCATCCTTGATTTCTCATAACATCTTTCTTTCCTTGTTACTTGTGTGAGCCAGCCCCAGGGCCAGGCACTTCATGATGTTGAAAAGGCCCTTCAGATATTTGAAAACACAAGGAAGATCCCAACATCTGTGATAGAAGCCAGGTACCATGTGATTTCCAGCTCTTCCGGGTTTTAGCAGTAGTGATGATAATGGTGATGATGATGCTAATAATAATAAAAGCAAAGTCTAAATCAAAATAACAAAACAAGAAAAATTGAGGATATGAGCAAAGGAGGTTTTGGGAAGTTCTTCCCATGTTGTTCACTTCCTCAGTAGTTATCTGAATAGAGATTATTTGTGTAGAGAGTGAAAAGGCATGTGCACACCTGGAAAAGTCCACAAATGTGATAATAAATAGAAAGTAAAATTAAAGAAATTTTAGAATCATTCTGTGATTCTATAGAACAGTTCAGGTTGGAAAGGACCTTAAGATCATCCAGTTCCAACCCCCTGCCATGGGCAGGGACACCTCACACTAAACCATGCCAC
>JANRGW010049856.1:0-11956 GCA_024733675.1 Psilopsiagon aymara | reverse complement strand
AGCTGATTCCCCCCCCCCCCCCCCCCTTGTTTTCCTCCAAACTCATGACATGGTGGTTTTGTTTCCTAGCTTCCTTTCTTCAGAAGTGGCCTTCCCTCCCTCTGGGCCTCCTTGGATTTCGGCTGCCTTCCTCCATTGTGCTTTTCAGCAGCAATCACCGCATGGACAAGAGAGAGAGGCACTGAAGAGGCTGGGGACTGACACACAACAGGCAAGACACATGTTAAGTGTCTGCTGTTCCCAGGGCCTTTGAATACTAGAAGTAGAATGTCTTTAGCTGAGAAATGGTTGTTCTGAGATACTGCTTGTGCCCCTGATAAACCCAGTTGTGACATCTTGCTGATGGCTAGTTGATAAAGTGAAGCTGTGGATTACTGGTTGTTAAATACCTTTCCTGAAGGCAAAGCTGTTCCAAACTTTAACTCTTAACTCGTTGTTGACTCCTTTGTGAAGCTAGGGAGGACTAATAAGCAGCTGCTTTAAAAGCTGAAGCTGGAGAAGAGCGCCTGCAGTGACCGAGAGCTCAATCCATGGCATGCCAGGATCACCTCTCCCTCTGACAAAGGAGCAGTCCCTGTGGATTTTAGCTCAAGCAACTTGGCTGAAAGATTAAGGAGATGCAGAAAGTCTGTGAGACAGGAATGCACATGTTTCAAGGGCTCTCAGAAGACATTCTGGGAATCCCACTGAGAGATTTCTGGAGGCTCTTCCCAAGTCTGTTCCAGGAAATGCCTCTCCATGCTCTGTGCCCTCAGTGCATGGGAACTATCTGAAGCACCCTGCTGAGGAGGGAGCTGGGCTGCTGCCCCACAGTGCTGTCTGTTGATCTTCCAGGGAATAGCTTGGACCAGAGCTCCATATGGAAAGCGTCACTGTACTATGCACTATTCACAGGCAAACACTGTTGAAGCAGAACCTGTGTCTTACTATTTACTCTCTAGTTTATTGCTTGGGGTAGCAGTGAGGGTAGCAGTTCCTCTTGCTACGGGATTGACTCCCTACTGTTTGTGCTGGCTGAGAGCCAAAAGCTGCTAATCAGGAACTGGTGTCACTGAGTTGATGTGAGCATTTGGTACATATGGAGTGACAGCAGCTTTCACCTCAAAAACCTGCCTTGAGAGAGGAAGAGGATGCCAAGAAGAGTGAGAACAGTGGGGGTCCCAGTGGCTCACTGGTGTTCAGGCCCCAGCTCACACCCTCAACTGCTGCTCTGCTGCCTGTGGGACTGCACAGATCTCTGTGTGGTGGGGACTTAGTTCCATGCACAGCACTGGTGTTGGGTGCTGCATCCCTTCAGGTGGCAGCTTTAAGGAGCAAATCTCTGTCAGAAATGGGAGTATTGTGGGATTAGCCACCTTTTGGGGCTGAGACACTTCAGTTAAATCTAAGGAACCCAACTTTCCACATGTGCCTCTCCTTTTGTTTGATTCATCCATGTGCAGCAGTCTGCCTCTGGAAAGCTCTCAGATGAAGGGAAAGGTCTCTCACTACCATGTTTCCTGCCCTGACCACTATGAATGTGCAGACAGACCTGCTGTGCATGGAAAGTGCTGTCTGGTTTGGCCCTCTCATTTCTCATAGATAAGAAAGGAGGATTAGCTTTACAACTGGATTAGCAGCATAAACAGAGAAGTTACTTTAACTTTCCAGGATCACAGAGCCACTGCATCCTTTGATTTATGCAGTAGAGATCCAGAAAAGCAATAAGCAGTGTATGTCAGGGCAGGATTACGATGCACTTGCATCTGCTGGTGGCATGCTGGCTGTGGACCAACACTAGCTGTCCTCCAGGTTTATGTCTCTGGTAGCTCACTCCGTTTTCCCCTCACTGGGAGAAGCTGTCGTCTGTTGTCTGACTTTGAGAACAGTGAACTGGGTGTGTAGTACACCCTTACAAGCAACAAACAATGTCACGCTATCCTCTCCAAACACGCTGCCTTCACCTGGGAGGCGCAGCAGTGCTTGTGGGTCATCTAGGTCCATCCTGGGAACATACTCATTGAAATGTTACTTCCCAATGGGAAGGTGCATATTCTGAGTCACTGCCATGGATACAGCTAACAGGCAGTCTCTTTTCCTTGCAGCTTCTTGTTTCTCTGCTGTTCTTCTCACTCATGGATCTCATCTCAGCAAAAATAGCACCAAAGGTAAATTCAACCCTGAGGGAATTCTCATGGCACTATATGTGTCTGATCTTCTTGGTTTGCTGCCTAAAAATGCTTTGCACCAGTACTGTTAAGGCGGTAGCTTGTTCTGCAAGAAGGAAGGGATCAGTGACGTCCCAGACAGGGCCTGCTGAAAGCCTTCTGTTCTGACCATATTAAACCTGTATTTCCCTCTGACTGACCTTATCTTCCCTTTCACTGCAGTAGCTTTTATTTCTCTTCCTGAATGACTTACTATTTTCAGTTCCCTCTCCAGACTTTACACCTCCCAGGTAGCACAGGAACCTCCTGTCTACCTTCTTTTTTTGTAGCATTTCACATTTGTTAGATGATGTTTTTCCTAAGGCTGGAACGTACATGATATTTCACAGGAGAAAGGGTCACCAGCAAGGGGGAACTTTAGTTTCCAAATGATTTAACACTATTAAAGGAAGGAGCAAAAATGGCAGGTTTCTTCCAGCCGCTGCCTGCCCTAAGCACCCTCCTGCCTTTGAATGCCCATTTCTGTCCCTTTGCTGTCTTCACAGCTTTGAAGTGCAGCTGTTTGTGTAGTCACCTACAGATTGGATCAGGGAGCAGATTCCAGTGAAACATGATAAGTTGTTCTCATAGTCTGCCTTTGGGAGAGTCTGGAGAAAGAGTTGTTGAGGAAAGAAACATCTGGGAGGTTATTCCAAGTAAAATAAGTAATGCAAAGAAAAAAACCCAACCCCACAATCCCAAGACGTGCTGTCACTAGAAAGGTTAGAGGGGGAAAAAGCCTGCTCTGGGGAGCAGGGTGGGATGGTGCACAACGTGCAGTAGCTCCATGCCGAGTACCACTGGGAAACATGCTGGGGATGAGCCAGTTGCTCATCGATGCTGCTTCCCCTCCACAAATCATTCTCAACTGAGCCCTGTGGTGGCCTTGTTTGGTGATTAAGGCACTGTGCTACTTTGGTGCCTGATTGCCCAGGGGAATCCAGGCTGCCAGGCGAGAGGGAAGATGTGGGCCAAATTCCTAAAGGTCATAAACGCAATTTCTTGTGAGCAGTTCCTTTCTGCTTTGGTGCATCTAAAGCCTAAGACAAACGAGACCTCTCCTTTCTGATGCCCAGGAAGGAGTGGATTTTCAGACATCTCTGGAATGGTCCCTGGAGATTTTGCAGTGCCTGGAAGAGAGGGGTGCATCCTGGCCACTGCTATTCCATTCAGCAGAGAAAGGTGAGTGAGTCCTGCTGCCAAGGGGTGGGAAGGTGAGGTTCAATGCTGGACAGGCACGTCCTGTATCTGATCAATGAGTGTACAAAGGCGGGCCTTTGTTAGCAGCACAAAAAGATACTTGCTTCAGTAAAAGCTGAGAATGTCCTGCTAATATGCTGCAGTCTGGTGACCCAGCTGTTGATCAGGAATGGCTGAAACTCAGTATTGTTCCTTCTGGTAGAGAAAGCCTCAGTGGGGACCGCTTCCTTCTCTCACTGGTCACTAGCGTTTATTGTGGCCTGGAAGGAAACTGTGCTGCCCCTGTGGTGCTATAGCAGCATGCAAAGTGGCGTGAGGATCATGAAAGATGCTTAGTGCTTCTCTTTTGTGCGCTGCAGACGCTAGGCAGTACTGTGTCCTTCGCAGTGCAGCCTCAGACCATCACATCAGGCTCCTGCCTCTTGCATTCTACAGGTAAGGTCCTGCTGGGCTCAGGTGGTGTTTGTGAGGGGGGATGTGGCTCATGGTTTCTCTGTATAGCAGTTGGCATGGGGGTGACTGCTACTGGCCTGTAGGAGAGCTGAGCTCTTACCTTAGCTGTGTGGGAGGGAATACCTGATCTCTGCAGGAGTCGTATTGGTGGAGCCCCGTATCTTTTGCTGGAAGTTCCTCTTCAGCTTCATGCTCCAAACAGGAGTGTCCCTGGCTGCCCTCCTGCTCTGGCAGTGGGGTGGCCCTGCACACAGTGGGACTTGTAAACCAGAGCAAGGGCACCAGTTGTGTTTGTTCTGAGTGTCTGTCGTGGAACCAGTGCTAACCAGACCTGCTGTGTGACCTCTAGCCTCACCCCAGGCTTTCACCATAAGCTGCTCATCCGGGAACAGAGTTTCCTCTACGTGGCACTTGATTTCTACATCCAGCTGCTTCAGCTCTTTGTGGAAGGGAAAGACCTGCCCCAGCCTGGTCAAGTGGGCCAGAGCACAGACCCCACAGAGCATGTGAGTGAAACGCAGACTCTTTTTGTCTTGGAGAACCATGAATACTATTCTTATCCCTTCCCCTGGCACTCACAGCATCCCCCTTGTTCCCACCTTGCCATGCAAGGCCAAGGGAGTTTGTGCAGCTGCTTTGGCAGGCAGGCAGCTTGCTCAGGCCTCGGGGGTGAGAGAAGCTGGTGCCCTGCTGCTGCCCAAAACTGCCTTACTTGTACAGGACCCTCAGGGTGGCTGTATTGATCTTAACTTGTGAACAGCTCCTTGGTATATGGTGGCATAGTGGTTCCTCTTTTAATTTCTGAAGGCAGGGACTGAGAACTCAAAGTGACATTTTGCTTGGCCCTGACTGGCTGTGTCTCTTCCCCATGTTCTCCAGGGGGATCTCCTGGAGGTGATCTCCACAGCCCGGCGGTTCCTGCTTGGTGTGATCCCACAATGTCCTGCCCAAATCTTTGGAAACATACAGGTGGTGCGTTGAGATTCCCCCCTCTTTCCCCTGCTTTTTTTGGGTGCTGGTGCTGCCTGCTGAGCTTGTGACACATACCTTTCCCTAACTCATTTGGGAGCAGTGGAGGACACCTGCTGCTCAACCACTGCTATAGCCACGTCCTCCCTATCCTGGGCTGCAGGCTCCATCTTCCTCAGCAGCATTAAATGCTGCCCTTCTGCGGTCTCACTCACACTGCTTAATGCTTGGTCTTGTGCTATCAAACACAGCAAGGGGGCATGGGCTGAAGTTCCCCACAAGTCAGCCAGGAAACCCTTTTACTTCTGTGTGAGTCAGCAACAGCTTCCCTCTTCTGCCTGCACTTTTGAGAAGCAGCAAGATGCTGTGGCCTTGCTTTGAGGAACATGAGTGGGTCTAACGCTGTTCACCCTCCCCCCCAGCTACTGGCCACCTGTGAAGAGTTTGACCCAGAGCTGGGAGCCACCCTCTTGCACAACTTGAGGCCTGCGGCAGCCATGGAGCTGGACGAAGAGCTCGTCCTGTTCTGAGGGCCAGGCAGGGCAGCAGGCAGTGCACAGCCCAGCAGAACACCCTGCCTACGGCTGAAGGGCCAGACAAGGTGTTCTGCTGTTCCTTTCAAATTACTTTGTAAATAATTTATTACAAGCATAACCATGAAGCTCTTGTTACAATAAAAAGTAGGTTACAAATTTCAGTTTAGACTTGCTTTGAGAATATGTTTTTGTTTTTAATTCAGAACAAAAATGTCTGCTTAAAGTTCACTCCACTGTCCTAGGTACTCCTAGAGCCACACATGGGCTCTTCAGTACAGGCAGCAGCAGCTCCTGCAGGCAGGCAACAGTTGTGGCAAACTCTGCTTCTACAACTGTGTGCGTGGGGAGAAAGGGGGACCATGAAGGAGTGCTGCTGAACATCCACTCCCCTGGGGTTAGACAGACTCTTAGTACAACACTGCTGAATCAGACGTGAGCATGGAGAATCACAGCATGAAAACAAGCTTTTTCTGAGCAAGCTGAAGCTAATTCCACTGAGTTCTTTGGGAGACTAAACTGTAGATTAAAAATCTCTGCTCTGCCATATGGTTTCTACGGGACTGGACTGGGAAAGCTCCCCTGTCCCCTTCAGGTGGGCTCCTGCTGTGCAGTCACTTCTGGCTTTACCACTTGGCTTTCCGAAGTCCCTGAAGTATTTAGGAGAATGGGGTCTGGCTCCAGTGGCTTGGCTTTGTCCTGAATCTGGATGAGAGGGTGCACCATGGACATGTGGACATTAAGGTTATGGGCCTTCTCAAAGCGCTTCCCACACTGGTCGCAGGCAAACTCCAGCTCTGTCTCAGCTTTGTGTTTGGTCATGTGGTACTTGAGCGATGCTCGCTGCCTGCACTGGAAGCCACAGATCTCACATCTGCAAGGCAAAGCAGGGGCTCAGCACCGAGCCTGAAGCTCTCTATCACACTGAACAAGCCCACAAGACAACCACAGCCTCACAGTGTCTCCTAAAACCACCCCAATCACCCAACACAATTCTCTCCTCAGGCCTGCAGCTCGCTGGTGGTAGCTGAGCCCTTCCCTGCTGCACTCAGAACAGCAACAGCATCAGAAGGAGGTGTAATACTTGCTCAGCAACAGGAACATTTAAACAGGATGAACATTTAAAGTGATTCAGCCAGGAAGCTGCCAGCTATGGGCACAGTTTGTGTAATCACTCTGGGCTAAGCTCAGTGACTGCGAGGGTTCAGCAGTACTTCATTACCCTTCTCTCAGCTGTGAACACAGGGTTGGTGTGCACTTACTGAAGGGGCTTTGCTCCCGAGTGCCGCATCTGATGGACTGAGAGGTGTTTACGTTGCTTAAAGGTCTGTCCACATTCATCACAGATATAATTACGTACCTCTGCAATGGAAAACAGGAGAGAGTAATCGATTCTGCTCCATTCCTACTACGGGAAAAGCACACGTGCAGCTGCCCACACTCACTGCTGGAGCCTGAATTCCTCCCCCGTCTCACATCCCCCACACGATCCTTGTTCCATGTTCACAGGCAGTTCTACACCCCACACAGGGCCCTGCCACAGCACCTACAAGCCTTGTGCAATCGAGTGTTGGGTGTTTGCAATGCTGTTGCTGGCTGGAACGCACCTGTATGAATGAGCTTCACATGACGCTGTAGGTACCGGTCGATCATGAACACCTTGTTGCAGCCTGGATGAGGACAGGGCCTCTCCCGCACCTCCTCATGGTGCTCTTTGATATGTTTCTGTGAAGGAAGGACAAAGCTGCTAACCACTGGTTGCATTTCCCCTAGCCAAAAGCTTGAATCCCTCAAAAACCATCTTGGCAGGCTTGTGCATTGGCACTACTTCACTGACAAACCAGACACTTGGACCCAAATCCATCCCTGGCAGCAGGGGCTGTAATGGAACACAGCAGAGCTTGGGCTGAGGGCTGCTGCTGAGCCAGTGGCAGAATTCCAGACCAGGAAGAGCACCCCTATTATGTTTGGGAGCATAGAAAAAGGCTTCTTTCAGCAGACTGCTTATAGTGCTTACAGCGAGGCAGTGAATTAAATCTGTTGGGGGCTCTCTCCTTATGGGGAGGTGGCTTTGCAGTACCCAGAACATCAGGTTTGGTACAGGAGCAGACCCTGACTCACCTTCATGCCGTCGGCCCCCCTGTAGACAGCCGTGCATCCCTGGTAAGGACACTTGTAGATAGTTGGCAGCTCCTCCCTGTGAAGCAGAGCCCTGCCATCAGCCAGCGTGCTGAGTGGGGGCACTGCCCAGCCACCCAACTCCTTATTACCTCTCACACTTGATCTTTTTTTTCCAGCCTGGCTTAGGTCCTGGCTTCTTCCTTATTTTGGGCTCTTCTGCCTTCTTTACCTCTTTGCTGTCACTTTTCTTGCTAGAAACCCTCCAAGAAGGAGCAAGGACAATGGTTCAATACTTAATCTTGGTTTTAGTTCTCCCACCTAACTGCCCCTGAGTGTCAGCCCCGGTCTGTCAGCTACGACCCATGCTTGCCCTGGCAAAGCAGGAACATGTGCACACGAGCTGTGGTAATCAGTGCCAGGCCTGGAGTTGAGGGATGAGCTTGGAGCCAACAGGGAGCTCATGGAACACAGGGACTGGGCAAGACCATGGCCTCCAGGCATGAACTTGGAAGGAACAGAGGCCACAAAGGAATGCAGTGGCACTGGCTGAGCCAAGTCCATTGCAGAGCAGGCACCAGCCCTCCCATTCGCCCAGAGAGCGCTCCGCTCACCGCACCGCAAGCCCCTTACTTCTTGTCAGGGTAAGGCTCAAAGGAATCATCTGAAGACTGCATGTTTCTCTTCTCGTTTTCATCGTCACTCAAGAAATCCCTGAGAGAAAGAAGATCCCCTTTACCCACACAGCACCACCCGGGCACCTCAGCACCAGCAGCATGAGTTGTCCGCTCCCAGCACATCCATCTCCCCCACGGTACGGCAGCCGAGGCTCCACGTGTCCTCCTCCCCCGTAAGCTCCCTAAACAAATACAGCACCCCGTGCACACAGCAAATTTGTGTTCTTGTAAGACTAGATCTCTGTAAGAATAATTGAACCTCTGTCAGGAGAACAAAATCAGCTGTTACTGAAAGATCTATTTATTGTTGAGGGATGTTGCCACCACTTTCTATACTGGGAAAGTAATTTTTTAGAGCAAATTGCAGTAAAATTGCCTGGTACAGGTTAAGCTGCAGGTCATTGTGTAGTTCCTCATGCACAGAAACTACATAGGTTTTGGTTTTACTTTTTTCTCCTTTTAAGTCTTAAGCCATACAAGCAGCAATTAATTCTAAAGCCAGGAAACAGGCAATAAGTTATTGTGTGACTTTTAATGTGGCAGCTGATGGGGTCAGCTGACATGATGAAATAAACGTGCATTAGGATCAGTTCTGTTATTTACAGCCCTCACTTTCATTGCCCGCGCCTGAAGGATTTAGCCACCTCTTTGATCATAACGACTGCTAAGCTGCCACTGTCCCTCCCACTTCCCATTTAGTCACTCTTCAACTGCCACCCCTCACACCGACTGCTTTTCTGGAGCCCCAGCATGGAGCAGTCATGAAGGGGAACTGCTCCGAGGGGCTAGAGCAGCATGACCCAGGCCTGAGCAAGCCCCCACGTGGTTCCTTCCCCACGGCAGGGAAGGAAACAGGCCCAGGTCTGCTGGAAGCAGCCAGCACAGAGAGCATGTGTGCATGCAAAGCCACGCACACCACTGTGCAAACCCCAGCAGCACCATCTCCATCCCCACTGCTCCGTGCCTCTGACACTGGTTGCAAGGGGCCTCGAGGGCTGGGTCACTGGTGGAGAAAGAGCTCTCCAGGGCGGGTTTGTCATACTCGCAAAGAAGACATTTAGGCTATGTTAAACCCACTCTTCTCTCACCCCTCAGAAAGGTCACTGAACTCGTCTTTTACCCGCTCATCCGATGTTGCAGACAGAACCTGCTTCCCACTCAACTGTCCTAGGGAATGAAGGAGAACACGGTGTGTTACAAGGAAAAGCAGCAAAACCAAGCCAAAGGAGATGGCTGCCAGGAAGGAACCGGCCGCTCCGGGTTCAGTTAGCGTGGCACACACTGAACAAAGTTAATGATTATTTAAACCCAACTCCGTGTCTCTTGTGCTCAGGGACAGGAGAGCCTTTACTGTGCAGTTCCCCTGAGCATCTTTCAGTTTCCCCCATGACTCGTCCCAGAATGAATCCCAGCTTCCACTCCCCTTTCCAGCAGTGGCTGTCAAGAGCTAACCGCAGCCTGACTTCTGTAACTCAGAATTCCTCTCTTCTGCAAGTGGTGCTGTGGGGAGATCAGCAGTAAACTCAGCCCATGAGCCCAGTAACCTTCCTTTATGGAGAGAATGGGTTCCTGCTGTTCAGCATCACCTACAGTGGGCCAGGAAGCCCCTCCTGGCCCGCAAAAGGATGGGGTTTGGACTCAGCAGAAAGGAACATCTGGCAAATGTAGTGCTGCAGAACCAGTGACTGTTCTGCACCACGGCAGTGTTTAAGGAGGGGGACAGCCCCTGGGCCAGCTCTGTGGTTCCTCATCCTTCCCCAGAGACCTATGGGGAGATCAGAAGGTGAATCCCTTACCTGTGGCACTGCTCACTGGCGACACAGGCTGCGGCAGGGCTGTCTCCTGCAAGGGCACCGTGCTGTCCAGTTGTGAGTGAGATGAATCCCTGTTCTGCAGTGGCTCATTCTTTACGTTCAGTGGCACCGATGTGGTCCCTTTGTTTGCAGGCTCCTGGCAAGGAGTTGTCCTTACTGGAGCATGCTGAGGTTCGGGAGCAGAAACAGCCTCGGCATTGTCTGCCTCTGCCCCGTTGTCAGTTAAATGCTGTACGGTGCTCTTGTTCCACTCCTGCTTGACAGACAAGGTGCTGTCGACCAGCACCGTGCTACAGTCCGAATCTGTGTCCATGACGTAGTCGTGGCCATTGCCACAGCCCCAGACGGCGCGGATGATGCCGCAGTACTCGGAGGAGAGCATGCTCTGCAGGCTGGGTGCCGATGTGCAGCTCCCAGCGTGCCGGTGCGCCCACGACACCAGACTGTGCAGGCACTGTGGGCTTGATGTGATCAGGTCGACTGCCAGGGGAGAGGCAGCACACGCACGGTCAGTCACGACAGCCAGGGACAGCCACCCGCGGGGAGGGCCATGGCATTCCCAAAGGAGGGGACAGGGCAGTTGGGAGACCCCCTAAAGATGGTCTGGGGCTGCCCCAGTGGCTGCTGATATCGTTAACTATACAGCAGGAAGTGTATTTCTGTTTGTCCCCTGTGTCTGACAGCGGTGGGGACAGGCCTGGTACTGCCACCCAAACCCTCTCTGCCGGCTCTTCCTGCCACTGTCTCACGCTCTGTGGTGCAAGACTGTGACTGTGCAGCTCAGCTCGAGGAGTTCCTTGTCACCCAAAACCCCAGCCCTGTGCTGATGCCATCACAGAAGGGAAAAGGAAAAGAAGGGGAGGAAAAGGGAGAAAAGAAGGGGGGGAGGGGGGAAAAGGAGAAATGAAGCTGGAGGGAAAATGAGAAAGCAAGGGGAAGAAAAACAGAGGAAGAAAGAGGAAAAAAGGGAAAGGGGGCAGGCACTCACCCAGGCAGGAGGCACCTCCTTCTGCACCTGGCTGGGCCTGAGACACACCGCTTCTGTAAAACCCAGAACAGCACAGTGAGGCCTCGGGGACTACAGCAGGACCTGGCATCAACACGTGGCCATTTGCCGCTCCCGGGAAGCGAGAAACACAACATACTTTCCTTTGGACTTCGCATGGCCTGTGGGGGACACGTTCACGCGCTGGATGAAGGTCCTGAGGACGCTGCGGCATTTGTAGAACTGAGCATGGCACTTCTTGCAGACGAACTGCGGCAGCGCAGGGTCCTGCCGCACTGCCACGCCGACCAGCCGCTGGAAGTCGGTGAAGAAGACCTGGTCCACGCGGCGCTGCTTCTCCGTGTTCTCCCCCATCACCGGCACCTTCCCGAAGGCATTGCGCAGGCTCCTGGATGAGAACTTCCCGTGGCACAGGCGACAATACCCAGTGCTCAGGGCTCGGCTAATTCCTGACAGAGAAGGATTGAACACAGCCATTGAGTGCCTGCTGCAGGAGTACAGCCCCACGGCACTGGCGTGTGCAAAGACATTCCCTTAATCTGGGCTGCCTCTGGAGCCCAATACGAGAATGGAAAAGCCAGGCAGGAAGCAAGACACCTTCCCTGTGACCCTTCCTTGCAGACCAGGGCATTGCTCTGCAATTGGCTGACCCCCAAACCAGCCTCTGGTCTTCTGGTTGCCCCTATGGAGAAACCTCCTCCCAGCTGCATCATTCCCAGGGCTCACTCCCACACGTTTGTGCTTTGCCAGCATCATCCCTTGGCTTAAGTAGATCCTCTCCCTGCAGGGTATTTATCTCTAATGTATTTATAGCCGTTGATGGCAGCTTTCAGCCTGAGAGGTGTCGGTGGTGCCCTGCAGCAGGCAGGGAGCTGGGATGTTTAAACTTAAACAGGGGAAGTTCTTCCCTGTGAGGGTGCTGAGCGCTGGCACAGGGTGCCCAGAGAAGCTGTGTCTGCCCCATCCCTGCAGTGCTCAAGGCCAGGTTGGACACAGGGGC
>JANRGW010049853.1:0-21400 GCA_024733675.1 Psilopsiagon aymara | reverse complement strand
TATGAGGAAGAAATTCTTTACTGTAAGGGTGGTGAGGCATTGGAATGGGTTGCCCAGGGAAGTTGTGAATGCTCCATTGCTGGTGGTGTTCAAGGTCAGGTTAGATTGAGCCTTGGGTGGCATGGTTTAGTGTGAGGTGTCTCTGCCCATGGCAGGGGGGTTGGACCTTGATGATCTTAAGGTCCTTTCCAACCCTAACTATTCTATGTTTTTTTGCTGTCATAAGTGTTTTTCATAGAATTAAAGAATCACAGAATAGTTTGGGTTGGAAGGAACCTTCAAAGTTCATCCAGTCCAACCATCCTGCAATGCGCAGGGACATCTTCATCATCAGGTTGCCCAGAACCCAATCCAGCCTGGCTTTGAGTGTCTCCAGTGAAGCCATATCCACATTCACAGATGGTGCCTGTCTGGGCAACCTGTGCCAGTGTTTCACCACCACCACCACCACAAATTCTGTAAAGAATTTCTTCCTCACATCCAGCTTAAATCCTCCCCTCTTTTAGTTTAAAGCCGTCACCCCTTGTCATATCACAATAGACCCTGCTAAAATGTCCCCATCTTTTTTATAGGACCCTTTTTAAGATCTGAAAAGTCACAATAAGGTCTCCCTGGAGTCTTCAAAATGTATGTTTTGCAAGTATTTAGCTCTTTACAGCTTTGGTAAGAGGTAGGAGATGGACTTTATTATTTGCGATGAACCCACAGAGAAAATGTGAACTGTGGATAATTTTGATGTTTCTTTGCTAAGGGAAGAAGGTTATGATCAAACAGCAGCATTTTCTTACAACTCTATGGCCTTGCTTGGCTGGGTCCTTGGGAGGACATTTGGCAGCTGGACCCTTGTGTGTTAGTCCTTTTCGAAGGTATCTTTACCGTTTTCTTTTTAATTTGCTGATGTGTTAATCTCACCTTGGGTGCTTAATGTACCTTGGGGTAAGTTCTTCAGGTGATGGGTAACACAAGTACCATTAAATGTGTGGTAGTTGGCTAAAATTAGTCTTGCACTGCAGACTTACCTCTAGTGAAATATTGCCCTTTGTAGTGATAACTCAGTATCTGTCTGTAACTTAGGGCTGGATCGCTTGATATGTGGTTTGGGACATGAACTGGTGTTTGAGGGTATATGTTTGTTTTCCCCCAGTGTTTTACAACCTAGTAGCTGGTTTGTAACTTAGAGTGAATATCACTGTTCCTTAAAACTCTTGCTTGTTTTCTTTAACCAAAATAACATTTAAAACTGTAAAGAAAGAATGCCCTGAAATGGGTTATATATTTTGTTCTAGATGCTTGATTTTTGCTCAAGCAGTGATTATTTCAGCTGAATGTGTTCCTCCTTTTGTGGATGATTACCTGAGTTAGTTTTTCAGTGCTTCTGATTTTCAGACATTTAAAACCAAGAAATAGTGCAATAATGAAAGAATTATCCTCTGCCAAGGATTTAAGAAAACTTGGAAGTGCACCTATGACTGCTGTGTGTGAAACTGCATGATGAAGCAGCTGTCATAAATCACTTGAGGCAGAATGGGCCCTGCAGTACAGATAGCAACTGACTTTGATTTGATCTTTCAGATCTGTTTGATGGACTTTAGCTCTTTAATGCTGAGCAGAGATCATTAATCCCCCTTGGAGATTGTATTTTTTAACTTGGATTTAAACATCTAGTACTCCAGGCAACCAGAAGTAGCTGTAGGAGGTATTTATTTTGAGAAGAGTGAGATGTTGGCAATCAGTGTAGAACAGCAAGTGCTGACAGACTTTATTTATGGGTGGATTTCACAGAAATTTGGTAGAAGTTTCAGTGAGCTTGTCAGTTCAGCATCTGCTTTGTGCAGCTCAGGTTGGCACACGGCTCCAAGAACTTGTAGTGGAAACCTTTATGTCCTGTGATAGGAAGAAAAAGGAGATTAAAACCACTTGGGCTGCTTTGCAAAAGGGGTGAGAAGAAGTAGTTGTGCTCAGTGATCTTCATGCAGAAAATCTCTTGATGCAGAAGTGACTTGAGTAGCCCACTTTCTTCTTTGTGGGCCTTTCATAAAGAAACGTTTGTTCTAAGGCCTTCCACAATGCTTTGCACACAGTGGTTTTCTGTGTAGATTTTTGCATGTAGCAGAAGCCTTGCTATGGATTTACTTTCTAGAGACACAGTTCAATTTCTTTGTTGGCAAATCTTCTTTTTATGTTGGTGCTCCTTGAAGGCTGAAAGGGAAGTAGGCAATTAGAGCAGAATCCATTGCTTCAAATTCCTGGTCAGCTGAGAATGCAGCAAAGGGTCTCAAATGAAGTTAATTGATGCTCACTCCAACCTTCCCATGTAACAAAACTAAAGAGATTTCTTGTGCTACAGAAGCTCTGAAGAGGGGAATCTTGTAACTTCTGTATCACTGTGGCAGCAGTTTAGTCTGTGCTATACTGAACAGGGATGAGGATGTGTAATGATGGGTATGAGGTTAGATGTTAGTGTCTGAAAAGGAAACTTACTGCACAGCGTTTTTTAATCAATAAACACCCAGTAGCTAATTTCAGTTACCATGGATGGCATTAAACTGGCTATATCATAATAAAGGTTCATGACAAGGAAACAGTTATTTAGATGAGAGCAGTGAAAAACTCTTTCTAGTAATGAAAAGCAACTGAAAGATGTCTGAGGGATTCTTTGTACTAGTAAAGTGATTTTTGTATTTGGGTCTCCTAGTTTTACATGTATCCTGAAGACAACTATGCACCTCAGAGCCCTTTTCCATCAAACCACTTTCCTTTGAAGTATAGGGGCCTACTCACATGCTGTAACTTCTGCATTTGCTAAAGTACCTGCTGCGCTGGTGCCTTTATAACTGCTTTATAACAGCTGTTGTAGTTGGTATTAACCATGATGCTAAGATGAGATCTGGGCATCATTGTGAATAAGCCCAGATCTCAGAACCTGAAATAGGAAGTGGAGGGAGGGGAAAAATGGAGGGACAGTTTAGGGTTACCCAAGAAGAAATCCAGAATGGAAGGCATACAGCAGTCCTTTCTGCTTGTCCTGTCCACATTTTAATTCCTCCAGCTGAAAATCCATCTGATGTTATGGCCCAAATCTTCGCCTTCTTCTGTTAGCATAATAATTGCCTCCCTTGTACTGGTGTGAGTGGCTGCAAATCATATCTGTAGTTGCCATGTTTAATGAGCCTTTTCAACAGTGTGTACCTGGGACTGATAATCACAATAAATGAATAAATAACGACATTAGATTCTGATCAGCTTTTAAATGTAAAGATTTTCTTATTTTCATTTTTGACATATGGAATGAACTGAAAACATTGGTTGTGGATAACCGCAGCCTCAAAGTGGGGCTTTTAGCAAGTACCTTTGTTTATGTTCAGTTTGAGTTGTATGTGTCTTACTTGCATGTTGAAAAGGGAATTTCTAGGTTGAAAGCTTTGTTCTGCTTGTAAGTAGATGAGAACAATGAAGAACATGATCATGGTGTCAGCATCAACAATCACTGCGAGGAACAAATCTGTGGGTTTAAAACTGACACAAATGTACAAACATTTGGCCAGGTGTAAGCACTCACCTCTCACAGGACTCACTGAATTCAGAATAAAAGCAGAACGAGAGTTTTCCTCCCATCACAGGGGAGCAGTTATAAGGAAAAGATTACTTTGAATTTCTTATTCATAAAAATGAGTGGAAAAGCTTTGTTTGCCCAAAGTGGTGGAGTCCAGTTGTGGATTTGTGGGTTTGAGGAAAGAGGGGGAAATGGATGGGAGCCCTCGTATTAATACTTACTCGTTTTTCTCATCTGCTCTTGGTCAGCTGAGTGGTCTTGATACAAAAAATATTTTCAAGGCACGCCTGGCTTGAATCTTCTGACTTCTTGCATACATATTGGTTGAGATAACACTTTTGTTTAACACCTAAGAACCTGTTCAAGTGCTTTGAGAATCTGGACTTCATTGCCTTCACAGAAAGAACTGAAAACAGAGAATCTAGTTTCTCCACCTAGGCTATTTAGGAGCTGTGAAACGCTTTGCTGCCACTCTATGACTTTGCAGGTCAGATATCTTCCTTATGAGCTCACGGTGCTCACTTGGTGAGATTTTGCATATCTCTAAGGGAAAAGTAAATGTAACATTTTGTCTGGTGTGTGCTAAAATTTTCTTCCTGTATTTCTCTCCTCACTTGCCTCCCAGTCTCTGTAACATTCAAGTATCTAAAGGGAAGTTATAAACATTCAACTTGCATGCAGTTTGAGGTGTGCACATCCAAAATCTGCTTTCTTCCCCCCAAGTGAATATCCCAAACATCACTGAAGAGTTTTCCTACACTTTGCAAAAATGGGTCTTTTAAGCAAGATTTTGATGGCATTTTGGAGGCCAGTTTAAGCCCCAAATGAAGATGCTTTCTTTCCTTCTCCTGCCTCCCTGGAAGTTTTCTGCTCCTGAAAAGCAGTCTAATAGAAGCTGCAGTGCAGATGTTACCAATTCAGTATTAAAAATGGCAGGAAAATGAGGCCCTGTGTTATCATATTAATAATATATTGGCATCTATGTGTATATCCTGCAGGGCAGAGTAATGTACAGTGTGGGCAGAGGCAACAGAAATAGGATCGTCATGGCATGGGCAATTATATAGCTCACAAGTAGCAGAGCAAAGCAGGAACCACAGGGTAGTCTTCTGTAGTGAGAGATGGTGTAGTTAAATGGCTTATAGTCATCCTTGTGTTGTGTCCTATTTTTTATATAGATATATATAATATTTACTTATTCCATGTTTAAAAGCGCACTTGTGTGCCACAGAAGTGATGCAGAAGACTGCAGCCACCATGGATTGAGTTATGTGCTGTTTCGGGGTGCTTATGGTCAAGTGGTTAAGGATCCTGTAGCACCTCAAATATTTTGCATGTTGTATCCAATGGCAGAGTCATTCCGCAGCTGGTGGGATGTGGGGTTAGGCACAGCTCCTGTTTACCTCCACTGACATGTCCTGCTTCATAGTTCACTCTGTGCCATTGTTTTCAGGAGGAGTATCATGGTCAGAAGCCACCAGCCCAGTATAGCCTGAAGTTGCATGCTTTCAGCTTGGGTTTCAGCAGGTTGTTTATCATGGGTGAATAGTTTTACGTTATTTTTAGACATTCCCAGCAATTCCTATCTTGGCTATCCTTGTTTTTTTAAGAGAAGGCAACGAATTCTGCTGTTGAGATTAAGTTTGAATTAACTGTCAATTTTAGTGTAGGGTAGAAAGGAGTAACTTCAGAAATGCCAGTTCCTGTTGCTCTTTGTCACAGCTGTTACATGTCAGCAGTTTTTCATCAGAGGAAGGCTGATGAAGGCTTGATTTCTTCACTGTGGGTTTTGTTCTTTGAGCTGGGAAAGCTGCTCCCTTAAGGTGCTGCCCACAAAAGAGGGTGCAAGTGTGTGCATAAATGTATGTAAAGCTGTTTGGAGTAGGTGGCTGAGAGATTTGTGTGTTCATCCAAGAGGTCTGACAGGCACATAGAAATGTCTTGCAGTTATGCTCCAGCTATTGTGGATTTGGCTGCTTGGTAGTGCTGTAGTAAGGGTAGCAGACTATGTCAGGGGAGATGTCTTCCTTTAGCTGGTACAACTGGCAGGTATATCTCTGGTTAAACCTCTGCTTGCCACTGCCTTTTGCAGATGTAGAAGGATACAAAAACTACTTGCCTGCATTCAGGTGGAAAGTTTGGTGACAGCAGTTCCCTGTACCAGAGGGAATCCTATGTGCATTGTGAGCTGATTGCGCTTAGAAGAAAAATGACTCTTCTCCAGCTCTGTGCCAGTGCACAGCAGAAACAGAGGAGGAGAGCAGCTGTGTTATCCCAATGGGACGTATTGCCTGCTGGTGGCTTCATACTTCTCCCTGCTGCTCTGGCTCCTTACTCCACCCCATACGGTGTCTTACTACTAGTGTAAGAAAACTCCTGGGTAACAAGACCAAAATTTGGCACAAGAAAAAGGCAGTCTCCAAATGATGAGTGTGTGTGGTTCCCATATAGCATCTTCCTTATCCCACTCACTAAACTGTATAACAGATAATCTGTGGTGGCAATGGGATTAACACATTTGACCCTTAATGGCTCTGAAGGAATAATTGTGATGTCTCGGGTCAATAATTATGTGAACTAAGAAGGATTTGCTTGATGCACCATAACATCTCCTTCAGAGCCATTCATCGCTTTTGAGGGCCTATGAACCATTTCAACTTCTCAGTCTGTGTTCATTATGCTCTGTCCTCTGTGTGTGTGGTTAGGACCTGGTACGTGTTAAAAGTAAACTCTCCAGTACGTTGACAGATCCTTTGATTCAGTTCTAAGATACCACGTTTGTCTGATTCATAAATATCTTTCTTAATTGAAATGAAGCCTGCAGGCAATCTGAGATGATGCAGTGGCAAGCTCTGGGATAGTTACTGCTTCCACAATCCAAGAGAAATTTCTGTTCTTCTTTGCTTCTCTGTGCTGAACTTGTTTGCTCCTTTTATATCAGCTGTCAGTCTGCTGGTTATCCATAGAAGAGGGGAAGGGGGTGGGGGGAAGTTGGGTAGAGTTAGCTTTTGGGGTTTTGTCTGCGTTTCCTTCTTTAAAGCTTGTTTCTATATGGAATTCTTTCTCTTTTAGGTTTCTTTCACTCTCCCTGTTCCACTCTTCCTGCCTGCTTTGCCCCAGATGAGGGCAGATATGTCTGCGTGTTCCCCGGGTAAGGGCGAATAGCTTTTGAGTTTGACTTTAAGGCAGGCTTTTCTGGTGGAATAGGTTAAATACTCTGAGCAAAATAACAGCTATTTTCACCATCTGTTTGCAGATATAGTTCAGGTATGTTAGAACAATTTAGATTATTGGGAAAAGAATCTACTGAATTAATGTAAAATTAACTGTGTGAAACTCAAATGAATTAAATGTTCTATAGTATCAGGAAATGCTGTTTGTTCTTTGACTGATTTAAGACCAATCTATCCAGCTTATGATTATTTTTCCAGACATTTTTCTATTGTAGTTGCCATTAGTGGTTCTTATTCCATAGTACCTGTATCTGTCACCTCAGTTGGTGTTAATGTGTATTGTGGTTTAAATACTTTGCAAATTAAGGACCTAATTCTGGAACCGCTTTCTGCTGGGGGGGTATTTGCTAATCAGTAGCCTTTGACTTCTCTCTCAGGAGGGAAATATGTGCTCTCTTACTGAAAGTGTGTGCGGCATTTGAGATTGAATCCTTGCAGGAATTGTGCCGCTGCCTGTGATGTGTGAGAACAGCAACCAAACGGCAAACACTGCCTGACACAGGCTGCCTCTGGGTGCTGATGTGCAGTGTTCCTCTTGGAAAGTGGTGCTGCCTCACTGCAGCAGGTATAATGCAGATCTTTATGCCCTGTGTGAAGCAGACCAGCCCTCTGGTTTCACTGTCTGAGCAGAGCATCTCAGTGGCTGTGGAATTCTTTCCTTACTTCTGGTGCGAAACAGTTAGCCATGTGCTAACTGCCAAGTGCTGAACAATCAGATGCCTCACTAGCTAAGGGAACTTTGTACTGGCACTGATATTACAGTGGATTAAAAAAGTCTGTTTGAAATTTGCCAGTGTCATTTGTGTTAGGAATGTCCACGGTGCCATCTAAGAAACATAAGAAGTCCTGGATTTATACAAGCAGGGGACCAGGAGTTTCTCTGTAGAATGGTGTTGTTTCAGCCTATTCTTTGTTTTCCACAGAAACCACACGGGAGCAGTGTGGTCTAAGCCTTTGAGAAAGGCACTGCTAGTCTTTCCTCTGATGACTGAATTTATCTGTCAGGGGATGTCTCAGTCTGAGATATAAGAACACAAAACTGATGACAAGTAAAATATTTCACAGAATATCCATCTTTCACCTTGCAAGCACTCCTTTGTGAGAAATCAGATCATCAGTAAGGGCTACTCAGAGTACTTACTATATTGAATGAAATAAAGAATAAAGACTGTATTTTTTCCTGCTACATTCCATAGTTGGATAATATGAAGTAAGGAATAAGAAAAAAATCCTGCGATTATGATGAGTCCATTAGCTATAATCAACTTGCAAATGGAAGACACCAAACATTTCATATCTCTGACAGATGTAGTTACCCAGAAAAGGCAAAAAAACCCCAACCCTACCTTGGGAAAATGGCCTCAGGAGCCTTGTGGGTGAAGATACTGGTGTGAATGCTTAAATGTTACAGGCTTTGTGTGTACTTAAAATACTGACATTACTTCAGGTTGAGAATCTCTGTGCAAGCTTTGCATTATAATTAATACTTTTGCTTGTCAAAGGCATGGACTGGCTGCATTCTCAAGGGTCAGGTGTAAGTACAATGCAGAGGAAAAAGTCTTTGTAGTATCTGGTACTCCTAGGAAATAGAAGCAAAGGTTGCTGTTGTGTTTCGTCCCATCATACAGGGCCATAAGATGGGAGCACTACAATGTACTATAGGGGAAGACTCTGTTGCTAAATGCAGAAGCACAGGTTGTTTGCCTTGGGCTTGTCACAGAGAATGTCCAGCCAGCCCTGGGGCTAATCCTTTTCTATCTCTGTGGCATTGCCCTAGAGGGACCTGATGCTGAAGCTCCTGGCAGCACCTGCATGGGCCTTCCAGTACAAACAGGCCTACAGTGTAGAAAATACTCTGAGGTGGTTGCTGCTGGTTTCCCCCGGGCTGGGGGAAGGCATTGACTAGAGCACTGGTCAAGAAGGTGTTCACTGGGAACTCAGGACCAAATGGGAGGTCTGAGGAAGTACAGGCATTTGCTGGTTTAGAGCCTTAGGGAACATTATGGGGAGAATAGTGTAGGCATCATAAATCTGTCTTCCACCTGGACAGGAATTTCAGTCTTAGAGTATGTTTTTGGGTTTAGATTCAAAACCTTTTGTCTTGTTACTTGCTGCTCCTCAAAGTCTGAAATAATGGCATAGAGCAAAATTCATGTTGAGCCACTCTAATCTGTGCCTCATCTGGACCACTTGATCCCCAGTGCTTGGCAAATACCAGAACTGACATAACTGGACACTTTGTTCTTGCTGTATTCCCTCCTCCCAGGAGCAGTGAACAAGGTCAGTGGCTCTTTACTGAGATGAGGGATTTTATTTCAATGGTCCTTAGTTCCTCTTTGTTTATGTGTAGAAAGGAAGGCCTCCTGTTGTTTTGATATGATTGCTAAGGTCACTTTTTAGGCTGGTTGTATTTGGCTAATGATAAAAAGGGCTGCAGAATCTGCTGGTTGATATGTTCCATGAAGCATTAGCTCCTGGAGTCAAGTGTGATGTTGTTTTGGTTTGGGTGCCCCCTTTATTCAAAAATAGGGGGAAGGAGTTTGGTTTCCATTGATATGGGATGAAGTGCAGGAAACTTGAAGGAAGACGACTGTTAGTAGTAAGCATTGTAAAAAGAGGAAAGCAGATAAAGAGCTCCAAGCAAATATACTGATGATTTTAAATTAGTCTTGCACTTCTCAGGGCAAATTGAAAGCTGAGTGAGCAGCACTGGCTGAAGGCTCTCCTCCTTTTGTACCCTTCAAACCAAATCAGAACCTTTATTTCTTTGTCCAGATGATAGTGCTGAGCTGGGTACTAAAAGATGCAGGCAGCCAGGTGTTTCAGATCTTCACCTGTATAAACATCATGTTATGTAGATGTTTGCTGTAATGTTGACTTTAACAGAAACTTTTGTGCTTTCAGGCTGCTGTCAAACATAGGTAGGGTGGAACCCCAGATCTGGGGCCTTTGTGTCCACACAGCTGTGACTAAGGCATAGCTCCCTCCTGGAGGCTGAGCAGTATAAAGGAACGAAGAAGAAGAGAGGGACTCAGACTTGTACGAGGGAGACCAGTTAAAACTCAAAAAGGAGGAAAGAGTTGAGAAAGTTCCAAAAAGGCTCTAGATGACATCTGGTGCTTTTCTGAGCTGAGACAGAAATAAAATGAATGATACCACCAAACATGTTTCATTCCACAGATGCAAAATGGTAACGTTCACTGGATACTGGGGGGTTGCTCTGACAACTAAAGTGCAGTCTGCCACTCCTCTTAGAGCCTGACTGGCTCTCAGGATAGGGCTGCAAACCTCATCTTTTCTGACCAAAAGCACTAAATAACACTTGTCAAAGTAGTAGATCCCAATTCAGCAGTTTCACTGGGGCTGGTTAAATTCTGACATTCAAAGTACATTCAGGAATTTGAAGCAGCATCTGTTCCTGTTTCCAAAACTTTGAAGAAATATCGATACATTTCTTCAAAGCAACCAAATACAATTACTGTACTTGCAAAAGGAGCAGTGCTGGCATATGTAAGAGTTATGCCAGCAGTTCTAATTTGGGACATTCTGAAATCAGAATCAGGATTCTAAATCAGAAAATTCAGAACTCTTGAAACAGGAGAATCTTCCTACTAAAGAGGAAGGCTTCAGCACACCTTAGTGCTGCCCCTGCTCAGAAGAGGACTTGTGCAAAAGCCTGGCTTGCATAGGGATCCAGTGATCAGTGTTTGGAATATGTGCATGCAGTTAATATACTGGCATTACTTAGGAGTGCTACCTGGGCTGGTTCAGCAGTAAAACCCACCAGTTTTTGTTAAGTTCTCACAAAGTTTATTCTTTCAGTAGTTCCTCCCTCCCCTTCATTTTTGAAGGAATCATTCACCTTATTAATCTATTTCTTACTGTTCTCCAGGTGGATCTCCAGCAAAATGCCAACCCCAGCAGTGTGATGCTTACAAAGACAGGGATGCAGAGTGCATTGCCTTGCCTAAATGTTGCTACTAGACACAGCTTTTTTGTGGTTCAAGAAGTCCCTGGTAGTTTGACTCTAATTACAAATTCAGTGCACTCTCGAAGCATGTAACAAGAAGATCACTGGCAGACAGCAACAGTTCCTTCAAGGAAAGGAGCCTCTGTCATTTCAAAGGCATAATATTCTCTTAAGAGTGATAAGGAAAGATAGGATCCATGAGAATACACAGGAGATATGATGTTTCATTAAATGTAGATTACAGTGATCTTTGTCACTTGCATTTAAAAAGCAAAGCAGCACATAGTAATTTATTAAAGATAGTGTGAAATTCTTGGTGTGTGACCTCATCTACACATTTTTGGGGTAAAACTCAGGTTGGGGGAATAGTAGCATACTGTTCTTTCACTCTCATTTCCAAGTATTGCACCAGTGTCAAATGCAAAGAAACTTGTCCAGGACTAGGAAGATCTCCATTAATTTCTTTCCATACAAAAATACCTCATTGCTCATGGTGTTATGAAATGAAAATCATGTTAAATAATTTATTAAGAATATGGAAGATGTGCAAAACATATGACTTTATTTTAAGGGTTGAATCTTCACTTTGTTGAAATTGGCATGAATCCACCCAAATCAATGGAGGTATCTAGATTTACACCAGCTGAAAGGATCTGTTCTCAATTTTCTTCCCAGTTTTTATGGCATTTTTCCAGCCTGAAAACAAATACTGAAAAATAATATACTGCAGTGTTATTAGACTGTGTATATCTCAGTCCACATCAAGAAAATAGCTGCATAAACACACATAATATAGGTGTGATAATCTAATGTGAGAAGGGAGGTGTCCCTATGTACCTTATTAATCCTGACTGTGACTCTCAAGTCTTAGTGCGTGGCTGAATGTTGCACTTTGAGCAAACTGGACAGGCCTAACAGCATATGGCTAATGGAGCGCCCTGAGCAGGGGTTCTGGCTTTCGTTCAAGTGGGATCCCTTGTGGACGTTGGGAGAGTTGGAAGCAAGGGATATCAATGCAGCTGAGTCTGCTGGTGGAGAAGGTGTTTGGAGCTGTGAAACTTCTCCAGGAGCAGAGTGAAGACATTGAGTGCTAACGAGGCATTTTGAGCTTCTAAAGTTGTGGGAGAAGCAGAAGGGATCTTGAAGGCACTTGCTTTGATGAAGAGAATTGGGAAGGAAGGAGGAATAGAGGGGTATGCTTTGGTGGCAGGTTTGTAACTGTAAGCCTGGCTAAGCAAGTAGGGAACCAGCTGAAATGAAGGAAATGGAGACGTCCTTGGCAAGTCAGAGAAGACAACATATATATGGAAAGAAGGTTCTTGAACTACTAAGATGACTTTGACTTACACCTGAAAAGCAGTAGAAGCACAAGAATACGCATGGGTGTGAAATGTTTTGCCTGAGTCTCCAGATGAAGAGGCACGTGGCTTTTGCAGCCATTGCAAATGAGCATGTCTAAATCGCTTCAACTACACATTCCTTGGGAGGACAGCTGTTCAGCCAGTGCATCCCTGAGGTTGGGAAAGAGCATTCCTCCGCTAATGGGACATCGGGATGTCGGCATTAGTGCGGGGAGCAGTATGTGCCTGGACTTAAAGGTCCTATTTCTTTGACAGGGTAGCAGATGCTTGTCCAGAGTGTTTCAGAGAGGCCATGGAAAGAACATTTGTTACAGCCAGCTCAGATGAAGGGAAGTGAAAAGCACACAGAGCTGTGTGGGATGGGGCCAAAGCGCAGCAACCTCAAAAAGACTTAGTCGTGAAAGTCTTCCAGGGCTGTGCGGGAAATGATCAGTGATGGTTCAGGGAACGGACTAAGATGTGAGAAATCTGTGTGCAGTTCCTTGTTTAGTTCCTATTCAATGAGTCACTTCATCCTGGCTGTGGTGTGCTTCTCCATCTGCAGCACGAAGGTGAATCCTCTTCTCCTATTCTGGTACTTAGATTGCAAGCTCTAGTGTTCCTTTACAATGGGTGTGAGGTCCCATGGCTCTGCAGCTGATCCCTCAGTCTTAGTGTCACACAAATCATTAATGTCAATTATGGAGGGTCAGTTATAATGTGAACTACAGGAAATAAGCCTTTGAAACAGGTACTTCTGTGTTGGACCTGGCTTGCAAGTTTCCTAGTCCTGAGCTGGTTTGTGGCCCCCTTGATGCTGGTCCAATGCAGTGGAAAAGAGGAAGGGGCCATCTCATCTGTGGGTCACCTGCTTTTCTTACATATGCATTGCTCCTTCTCAGGAAAGGATATGACAAGGAATGGGCAGAGTAATTAAGACCTTTGGAATGCTTGTCTTGTGTTTGTTTTACCTCAAGAGTAGGGGTCTTCCTAAATATAAGTACCAGCTGAAAGCTGGTCTCCTTCCCTTTCCTCAAACCTGTCCTTTCAGTTCGCACTGTTTTATGTAACAGCAGGTGAAGTTTTGCTGTGTTAGATAGCAGAGAAATATATTCAAAGCACAATGGCAAGACAGACTGGAATGTCTCATTGTAGGGAATATACTTCTCATCACTTCATTTTAGAGATAAATTGGACTCACGAGAGGATCGCAAGAACCAATGGGAGTTAACAGCACTGGTTTTACACACTGTAAGTAAGCCTTATTTCCAAAACGAGGTCAGAAGCCTGGTTGGAAATGACCAATTGCACACAGTTTTGTTGCTGGCCTTAGTGAAGTCTGCTGGGATGGGCAACAAATAGTATTTCTCATTAGTGTGTCACTTACCTATTCAATCTCTTTCCTCTTCTTACTCCCCTATGGCTGGAGTTAATTTTATTCTTGTATCTCATGCTGCTCTCTCTTCCCCACTGGGGCATAGTCACACAACAAATCCTGGCCTGTCCACTCCTGACTTGACCTCTGGAGCACTGGTGCTTTCAGAGCACCCAGCCACCCAAGGCCCTTGAACAGTGGGCTGATGTGCTGCTGCATGACTGAGGGGAAGTGGCTTGAAATTAGCAAGTCTTAGGTTTGTGCTAGCCTGTGGCGGATTGTGAGGTTGAGGACTTGGAAGTTTTGCAGTGTGACACTGAGGATCTGTTTCTTGGTTCTTTTTTTTTCCCAAAAGTGATCTGAAGTTCACACTTGTTTTTTCTTAAGGAGCTCTGAATGGGAGGGAAGATAGCTGATGGGTGTGTTTATTGCTTTCTCTACTCAAAAGTGCATCTGTGGGTTTTTCCTTCTGTGGCATACCACAGTGTTTCAGCAAGTCTTTTCTTCTGTTAGATACCCTTATTCATCTGCTTCAAAAGTAATCCTCTTGGTGTAGGAATTAGTGTAATTCCTTTGTACAAGTAAATGAAATCTGGTAGTACAGCACTGAAGTGACTTAAAATGGATTTCTTTACACAGATTTGTCTGTGTTTGTGCGAGTGCATACATGCAAAATAACACTTTTACATGGCTGCAGTCTTCAGTGTTCTTAAATGGGGAAGAATATTGAATGCTTTATTTTCATCAATAGCTTCATCTGAAACAGGCCATCATTCGTTTTCTGAATTTAATTGTATCAAGAGACCTATTATAACCTATTGTTTTATTGCATTAGTCCATTAACCTGTGGGCCGTGGAGCAGGAGCAGAAAGCCTGTTCTTCCTTCTATCCCAAATAATTGAAGTACGGTGTTAGTTGTAGGTTTAGGGGTTTTCGCATCACTGTAGTCTGATGTGAAGCTTTTCTGTCTTAAATTTTAAGGGCTATGAAAAAATGTGACTCCCAGACCTTCTGTCAGCCTGAAATCTTTTTGGTTTGAAACAGGGTGGCAAAAGAGCCTCAGAAACTCCATTTGGAGCTCAGTATCTGTGGCCACATGGCTTTGATCTGGGTAGAGCAGTTGTGAAGGGCTGTGGTTTTTGCTTAGGATTTCCAGCACGTCACCATTAATCAGATGTTCTGACAGGGCTGTATGAGGAGGCTGATACATGCTCTGCCTTCTAAAACGTACATGCTTCTGCCGTGGTCCAAGCTGCGGAGCTGTTCACCAGTGGCTTTTTCAGGTGGTTTTACATGGAGAGCCCTTGGGCTCTCAAGGACCGTGTAACCTCAAAAGCTGAGCAGAGGTGTTTGGCAGCTTCTTACAAATACTGCAACACTTGCAAAAAGAACTAGGGATTCCTGATGCTTATTTTTCACTTTGGGGAAACTGGAATTCATAGACAGCAACTTCCTATTGGGATTGTAAGGAGTTAGGAACTTAACAGAGGGGAGCAGACAGGGTCAGACTTTCACGCTTGAATTCTGTCTGCATTTTGAGAGTGTCTGCATATGGTAAGAGATATAAGCAGGTGGGTGAGGGTGGAAGTGGCCAGATAGGGCCTGTTGTGCGTGCTGACCCTGAGGGGTATGGTTACTGGAAGGACCTCAGTGTCAAATGCCACGCAGCAAACCAGTGGAGAAGGGCTATGAGTCAACAAAACAAATACAGCTGAGCAGAGAAGTGGAAGTCTCACATCTCTTTTGGCTTAATCAACCTCAGACGGTCACAACTTCCAGTTATAACTAATGTAGTTGGGAACAGCACAGCATGGACAACTTGGCAGACTCTAGCATTTCAAATGTTTTGATTACTTTCCCCCCTTCTCCATCATTCACCTCTTAAACATTCATATAGTAACTAGAAATGCCTGCCCTGCTGGAGGCTACAAAGGCTGGCCATTGGTCTGCAGTGGTTCTGTGGTGGGTGTTTGAAGAGGAAAATACAGCCTGGGGCATTGTCTCATCTGGTCACATAAGAACATCTCATGTCTTTGTGATATGTCTGGGAAAAGGTTGAGTGGGCTTTGTGACTATGGTAAGCAAACAATAAAGCAGCTACTTCAAACTGTGCTGCATAATTGGAGGGAAAGAGCACTCCTCAGCTGGGAAGTCGTTGGAATCAAGCATGGGGTGGTTTGCTGCAAGTGACTGGTGGTGCTGCAGATGGAGCTTGGGGTTAGGCATGCAGTGTTGAAGGTCTGAGGAAGGAAGGTGGCAAATGATCTGTCTTAGCCCTGTTTCACTCCTGACAGCTCCCTGGGGATCGTGTCAGCCCCCTACATCAAGGTGCAGCAGCACGAACAATTCCAGCCTGTTCTTTGCCTTCACAATTGTCCCTTTCCATGAAAGAGCACTTTTGACCTTTCGCTATCCCAGAGCTGTACAAAGGGGCTGTCCCCAGTACTTGGTTTTGCCCTGCTTGTTCAATCCTTCAAATGTGTTTCATTTCCTTGTCTTGCACTAGAATATTTGATAGCAACACAGTGTCTTCTAAAAACGTTTTTAGAGGTTTCATCTCGACTAGGAATCTTGCACCCTGACCCAAACCCAGCTCCTTTCCTGGTGTCACTGTAAATCTATTTTACTTTGTGTTCTTGGATATCCAGCAGAGCTATAACTGGATAAGCTTAAAGCAAACTGAGGCTGTTCCTCAGCTACAACAAGGCTATATTTATACTCAGGTTTGTTCGGACCTGATGGGTTAACACCCTCAGGCTTGACTGCCATTCTAATCAGGATGAAGCCAGAAACGGCAGTCATCATAGTGTCTGACCATCCTCCTTGAAATTTGTTAAAGCCTTGCTCTAAAGTTATAGGGAACAAAATACTGAGAGGCTGCCTAAGAGGATTTATAAACCCTCCTGAGCCTATTCTTTTTGCCTTTTTATTTCAAAGCCATGCCATTTGCCTTTCTTTTTTTCCAGGTCAGAGTAAGTATTTCTCTTTCACAGACACCTTAGCACAGTTTCAGCATTTAGAGGCCAGTTCTGTATCTGTTGAAGCCACTGATTCTAGGAATGTAAGAAGGGAGCCCTTCATGCCTGCCTTTGCCTTTTCTGCTCTGAACTTAACTCTTTAAACACAGTGCTCAAACTTCAGTTTGAGTTATCCAGCCACTATTTGCTCAAGGCACTTACCTCATCATCAAGAGATTTTGCACCTCTCAGTATAGGAATTTTTATGCCTCCAGCACTTTGTTTGAAGGGAGGAAGTGCTCTTATCTCTGTATTACAGAGGGATAGCCAGTGCACAGAGAGATTAAGTGACTTGCCCAAGGTTCCTCACATGCTCAGTGACTGGGAAGAGTGGAGCCTCTGGTATCTCACTGTAGCTGTCCCCATCCTTGCCTGCTGCTTCACTCTGTGCCCTGCGTGTACTTGTGGGAATAAATACTGGGGCAGGGATGAGACCTTTGTATCTTGATAGAAGGGAGCAGTTGTTTCAAGCAATATGAGGAACAGGTCTTCCAATGTACCCTTGTGAAGTACCATCATTGTAGCATATTGAGTAATTTGGATAATTTGCATTGAATGCTCCTACTGAGGAAAGAAAGTTAATCCATTGTCATTGAGAATATTACAGTATTGGGCACCCAATGAGGGGAAGAAAGATTTGTGGTAAATAATGAAGCCACCTGGTAGGAAAAGTATGAAACAGAATATTCATTTTTCTTCAATGGGAATAACAGATGACAAAAGTGAGGCTTTCTTCAGATTGTTTGTTTACAGACGATTCATATCCACTGAGACTCTATGTTAAATTCGCTCTCTGATGTTAGTGTTTGCCGGATGCCTGTGGCCACTAGAGTACGTTCTTATGATCTTACCATTTATTTACCTTGATACGAAACTCCAATTACTGTCAGAGATGCTTCTTGTTAAATATGGTAAGATCTCTAGCTTCTAAGAGCGTGAATATGTATTCTTTACTCTGGGGCCACACTGATCAGGATGCTAAGGAATGAAAATACTGGGGACTTTGGTGCAAATTAATTAAATATCTAAAGATAACACTGTAATGAAAATAGTTGGAAGAAGTTTGTGCTTTAGAGACGGATGAAATTTAGAAGAGGAAATAATACAGTTCAGTGTTTGTCTTTCTGTTCAGGAAGCTTTTCCAACACTTTGGCTTTTCTTTCACGTAAGAGTAAAGTCCAGTGCTTCCAAAAGCTGAGGTCATATCACTTTTATTAGAGTGAATTCTTGGTAATACAGCAGATGCTCAGGGGGCTTGTTGCTATGGTCTCTGTAGACATGCAGCGCTGTCAGAAGCTTTATGTTGTAAAAGTCCCCAGCTTTCAGCTGTCATTGTGAGCTGAGGGCAGACTGAGACAGACGAGGAAAAAGTAAAGGAAACCGAAACAGGAAGGTGAAGAAACATGGATAGAAAGCTTTTGGTGCAAAAGTCATATAAGCTCAGTTGTGGGGTGGACCTGAACACTCTGCCTCATTGACCTGAGCCACTAAATCACATCCCTCAATAGCAGTTTGAGTTGCAAATCTTGCTGGCATCCCAGAATGCCTTCCTTCAAATCCTGACTGCTCAGTGATGGCAAATTATTTCTGAGAGGATGTTCTGCTTTTGGAGCACGTTCTGGACTCCAGGAATTTCATAGTGTCATGCTATCTCAGCAGTTGGTTGGCTCAAGAGGAGTGGCTGGAGATGCGCATCTCATGGTTAAGTGATGTGATGAGCAGGAGTTGGGAACATAGAGATTCCTACATAACTGCTTTTCTTACTTGACAAGAGATGGTTCTGAATATCCCAAATTCCAAACTCAGTAATAAATAAGCAAACAAAGGATACTTAGATAAGAAGGAAAATCAGGAAAAGAGAAATATAACATTGCTAATAGTATTTTATAAGTCTCTTTGGATTGAATCTCTTTATAAGATCACTCATTTTTCAAACAGGAGAAGTAAGTCAGATCTATATTGCATCTTCAGAGGTCTCTTAATTTAAGCTGTGAAAGAGGAAGCTACTGGAACCGTAATGTTGGTAAGAACTGGTAAGAAAGAAAGCAGTTATACTAAAAGAGAAACTGCCATGCTGGAAGCAAGTTAGTAAAGCAAAGTCTCATGAATGAGTTTTGGCACTGGATTTGGTTGAAGATTTTTCTTTAATGATGCTGGCATGAAAATTGGAGCATGCTTGTATTGATTGGGAAAACTGAGATGCACTGGCAATACAGAGGAGGCCTTAAATCGCCCATGGGAAAATTAAGATAACCGTGAGAAAGTAAGTGAAAGAAAGGGAATTAAATTTACTAGTGAAAAATATCAAGTTACACTCATAAATATCCCATTTCCATTGTGAACTCCTAATTTAGAAGTAGATAAGTAGGAGGGAGACTGGAATGTAGTATTTCCTATGGAATGATTGAAAGATATAAACGGTGTTCTTGGATGATAGAAAGGAGATCTGCCCTCTGTAGATATCCCCATGTGCTAATTCTAACCAACCATGTTCAAGAAGGTGAATTTAGAGGTTTCCTAGGAAACTCAGGGTTTATCTCCTGGGGAACTATAGTTTGTTTAGCCTAGTGAAAGCAAGACTGAAATAAAGTTGTCCTAAAATCATGAGTAAAAAGGTAGGAAAACGCTATGTATGAAGTGAGAGCTAAAAAAACACCATCATGAAACAAACCTGGAAGAACTTCAAGATATGGGCTTAAATGCCCAAAGGAAGGTGAACAGACATATAGTCTGGAAGCTAGAAGGTGGTTACTAGTCCTGAAATAGGTTAGCCCCTGAAACAGCTTTAATAAGAGCAGGATGTACTTTCTGGGCCCTATGCCTGCTTTGAGGCCTCCAGTACCACCTTTAAGGATGAAATTCCTATGTCCACGTAGCCCACTCTTTGAAAATAGTGTAGTGATTTTATCTTGTTTAGCTGAACAGCTAATAAATAGCTAACGCCAACTTCATCTCGTTATTGCAGGTGTTTGAATCCTGCTTCTGGAATGATGTAATCAAAAATGCTGGCATTTATAGTCACGAGTGGTCTAGTCTTTTCTTGGGTACTGGCTGACATTTTATGGTCCTGTGGCTGGGTTAACTGCTGCTGTTATTACCACTGCTGGTTTTGAAGCTGCCTTTTTACTGTAGAGCTGTAAAAAGGTTTTGGGGATGGTGCTTTCCATTCCTATAAAAAAAAAGACGGCAACTTTAGAACAGTTGTAACGGGTAATTTTTTTTGTCTTCCCAGCAATGCTTTTTTGGGGGTGGGGGTGTCCCATGTCATCTTACTCAGCATCTTTCTTAAACAGCTGGCAGAGTTTGTGACCCCAGCAATGTGCTGTTGCATATTGTCATTATACCAGAGGCAATTGACCCCGTCTCCAGCTTTCTGCCTTGCCTGGGAAAGAGCACTACCTGGATGAAGGCCAGTTGGCTGTAACTGAACCCCTTCCAAAAGAGATAAAAGTGCCCGGGAATTTGTCCATCCACAGAGCAGAAAAGATTTGCCGGCTTTCCCACAATCAGCCAAACTGCTGTTAGTGGGTGGACAGAGAGAAACTCTTACACTTAGTGCAAGAGTGATAGTTTGCTGGATAATGTGGAGATAAGCACAACATCGATACCTAGAGGTGGAATTTTTACAAAGCACGTCATTCTGGCTTCTACCTATCCAGGCAATGGGAGAAGCTGTGTAGTTTGTCAGTGAAAGCAGAGATTGGGCAACTTCTGAGCTATTTTGCAAAATTCCAGCCCAGGTAGAAAGAAAACCTGAGTTTTCTTTTATCTGAAAGATTTTCTTAGGTATTTAAGAGTAGGGAAAGCTTTGCTCTCCATGGCGAGTAAAATACTTCTGTAAGGTGACAAGTAAGAAAAATGCCAAAGTGATTCTAATAATAATTAAAGCAGTTGCTAAGCTTTACTGATTTATTTTCTTAGTGTGACCTGTATTTGTGCATTTGTTTTATTTATCACAGAATACCATAATAACAATATCAAAAGAATTTACAGTGGGGTATGCTACTTTACTTTCATCAAAAAAAAAGTTACAGCAGATGCTTTGAATTTACTGCAGATGGTGGCAAATATTTGCCTTATTATAAGGTTACACTACTAGAGTGTCATGACTGTTATTTAGTAAATCAGTTCATGATTCAGGTGGTAATATCTATTAGCTGTGGCTGGCAAAGCTCTAATGAAACAGCAAATAAGCCAAATACTCTGCCAGTTCTTGCCCTTGGAGCAAATGAGTTGTTTTTTCTTTGGAGAAATAAGACTTTATTTGTTAACTCTCTCATATCCACACTCCCCCTTCTTGATTGTGAGAATTACTTCAGCCCCACAGCACTCCCTCCTCCACAGAAGTAATGCCTGAGCACAAGCAGGACCACTGACATGTGCTGATCGTGGTCTCTCATGAGAGAAATCTAAAGTGTGCTGTTTAAGAGCCTCACTGAGTCGAACGTGAATCAAATTTATATAGTATGAATTCATAGGAATGGATTCGAAATAGAGGAGCAGAGAAGTATCTTTGTTCCCTGGGACTGAGTAAATGATTGCAGTACATGTTGGTTGCCAGGGCTCTGAGTGTGCTGGAAAGCCTTAATGGCCCTAATAACCTTCACCTGAGGCCTCCACCCCACCTCTGTCCAGGTGTGTTATTTAAGCTCAGTCCCAGTCTGAGCTTTGTTGCCGAGTTGGTCTCCATCTCAGTGGCAGCCATGCCCCTTGCTTGCTGTGGAGACCCTTGATCGAGGTCCTGACTTGCTAGTTGGGATTGGGGTCTGTCTTGTTGCTGTGGACCTCCATGGTGATCACTGGCTCATCTCCTTTCTTGGATGACCCTGGCTGCCACCCTGGGACTGCCATTGCTTACCTCACCCAGGTGTGATGGGGCTGGGCCTCTGCTGCTGAGGCCTCAGCCATGGGA
>JANRGW010049851.1:0-11712 GCA_024733675.1 Psilopsiagon aymara | reverse complement strand
ACTGAGGCAAAGAAGTCATTAAGAACCTCAGCCTTCTCCAAATCCAAGGTAGCCAGTTCTCCTGATAGCTTCTGGAGGGGGTCTCTGTGTTCCCTAGTCTGTCTTTCATTTACGATGTACCTATAGAATCCCTTGCTGTTTTCCTTAATATCCCTAGCCAAGTTTAATTGTAAGTGGACCTTAGCTTTCCTAACCTGGTCCCTAGCTTCCCGAACGACATCTCTGTATTCTTCCCAGGCTGCCTGTCCTTGCTTACACCTTTTATATGCCTTCTTTGAATTTTCCTCAGCAGCTTCTTATCCATCCAAGGAGGCTCTCCTGCTGCACTTCTTTCTAGTAGGGACACAACACTCCTTAACTTGGAGCAGGTGATCCTTGATTATCAACCAGCAGTCTTGGACTCCCCTGCCCTCCAGGGCTTTATCCTATGGAACCTCACTAAGCAGGTTCCTGAAGAGGCCAAAGTCTGTTTTATTGAAGTCCAGGGGAATGAGTTTGCTGCACGCTCTTCTCACTGTCCGAAGGTCTCGAATTCAACTGTCTCATGATCGCTACAACCAAAGCTTCCCTGGAGCTTCTCATTTCCAACCAGCCCTTCCCTGTTGGTGAGCACAAGGTCAAGCATGGCATCTCTCCTTGTCGGCTCCTCTGTTACTTGCAGAAGAAGGTTGTCTTCCACGCAATCAAGAAATCTCCTGGATTGCTTGTGCTGGGCAATACCATCCCTCCAACAGATATCAGGGTGGTTGAAGTCCCCCATGAGGACAAGCACCTGTGAGCATGAGGCTGTTCCTATCTGTCTATAGAGTGCTTCATCCACAGAGTCCTCTTTATCAGCCGATCTGTAAGAGATCCCCATAGTAATGTCCCCCATCGCTGTTCTCTCTTTAGCCCTGACCCACAAACTCTCTATTTGAGGCTCACCTGTCCCCAGACAGAGTTCCATACCCTCTGGCCTATCCCTAACATGAATAGCAACTCCCCCTCTCTGTCTGCCTGGACTCTCTTTTCTAAAGAGCCTGTAATCTTGCATTCCAACATTCCAGTCATAGGAGCCATCCCACCATGTTTCTGTGATATCTATTGTATCATAGCACAGTAGGCATGCACAATGCACAGATTTCTATTTCCTCTTGTTTGCTCCCCATACTACAGTGCTTGTATAGAGGCATCTGAGCTGAGCTCCAAATGAAGCCAGCTCATTGGCTGAGCGGCTGGAATATCTCTACATTGCTCTGAAAATATATTTATAGATGCTGGCAAGTGACTGGGTGTGCTGGAATGGAATGATGTCCCCCTCATCTGGTTTAAAGCTTTCTTGGCCAGCCTGGCAAGCCTCCTACCAAAACAGCTCTTCCCCTTCATTGTCAGATCTCCACCAGCCTCCAGTAGACCTGGCCTCCCAAATTGAGTCCCATGTTCTAAATACCCAAACCACAGAATATGGCACCACCCTTCTAAACATTTATTAAACTGACCAATCCTCCTAGCCTTTTCAAGGTCCTCCCATTTATCCTGTAGAATTGATGAAAAGACAATCTGAGCTCCAGAGCCCCTAACCACCTCTCCCAGGGCTCTGTAGTCTTTCTTAATGTTCTCTGGGCTACTGCTGGCTGTACCACTAGCATTCATATGGACAACTAGAACTGGGTAATAATCAGTGGGACTTATTAGACCAGGCAGCCTCTCTGCAACATCCCTGATCTGAGCCCATGGTAGGCAACACACCTCCCTTGAGACTGGGTCAGGCTGACAGATGAGTCTGTTTGCTTCATATCATTCCCCCCCCCCAAAAAAAAATAATAAAAAAAAAATTATATGTAGTACAGTCTAAAAATACTAAACAGTAAAATCACTGCCAGTTTAACACAGATTATGTATGTCTTCTCAGGCAAGACTTACACATGTGTAATCTGGTATGAATTCATGTATATGTGCACTTAAGATCATTTATATGGGTGCATACATCATATGTATAATCATTCAAGACAAACTACCAATAAAATAAAATTTCCATAAAATAAGCCACTTACATTCTAAAGGTATTTATTAACCTACGTACCATTCATTTAATCCTTGCATGACATAATAATAAAAAGCTTATACTTAAATCTTTTGTCATCTTACTATGAATCACCTATTCAAGCAAAGGAATATTACATTAAAAGTTCTTACTCTGGTATCTCAGGGAGGAAAGCTATCTGCTATGACTCAGGGAAAGAAAATCCTGTGTGATAGCTGTGAGGAGCTTTTTTATTCTTTCTTATGATGAAAAGCTGTTATGAACTTGTTTCCTTCTTTTCCCAACTTGCTTTAGTAAAGCAATAAAGTGTAAACATAATAAATTTATAATTTAGCCATTTATTTGCTAGAATAATAAAACTTTGAGACAACTTTGAGGCCTGACATGATTTATTTGCTAAAGAGTTAATACTGCAGTGGTCTGTGGAATTTCATGCCCAGCACCAGGTGAAACAGAAAGAGGGAATGAAGGTTGTGCATGCAGGCAAAAAACTTCTTGATTATAATGAAACATCTAACTAACAGAGTTTGGCTAGAACAAAGGAGAATGTAGATAACAAGGTATGCAGAACTTATCACAAGATAAGGAGAAAGATTATTAACTCAAAAAAAAAAAAGTATATGCTGACACATCAAGCAGTGTTTCACTGCAGCAAAGTCAGTGCAGAGGAAGGAAGGTTTTAATTTCCTTTTATTGCAGATTCCTCTAAATCCTAAATTAGATTTAAATCCCCATTTAGAGGAATGTTGAGCTTGCTTGTTTCTCATTCTCACTAAACGCCTCACATTGATCTGAACTGTAGTCTCATTGAAATACCAAATTCCTACTTCATTTAGAAAGAGATTTGACATCTGAAGCTTTGGGAGAAGAAATGCAGTCTGAGTAAGAAACTTACATATATATCAAATAAGTGATTTTTTCCTATTATCTGCTTTGTTTCTTATTACTTTTTATTTTCTGTTCTTTTTTTAAAAAAATGCAATGAATATTTTTAAAAATGAAATATTGGCTCATATACATGAGGGAAAATGTACTAATATTACCTAAAGCTGCAAAAACCTGCAGTCATCATGTACATTGCAAGGTTCTTTCAATGCATGAAAACCCCATGTAGATTGCTGTATTTTGTTTCACTATAACTGGTAAAGTGTCTAGCACAGTCTGCCTGAAAAGGTAATATAAACATTTTTTTTAAAAAGAGTTAGGAGACTGATCTGTGAAGGTTCTTAATGAGAATATACTCACTCCTAATAGCAGGAGGACAGGTGAAGTTTTCCAGTCTTCCCTTTACCACCAACAGGTATTTATAAAAAAGCAGAAAGGCTTCTTCATATTGTGCACATGCAGTTCTCTTTTTGTTTTTGTTTTGGTTTTTTTTTTGAGAAAATGTAAATATTACTTTTACAATCTTTCACAAAATGACTGGCAAAATGTGTCTACTGAACACTATATAAAGTTGTGGTATAGTGCAATTACCTCCCCTACACGCTTTGTCAATCCCCTCATCTCTTTTTCTATCTATCTCTTTGCTATGTCTATATTTCTTTTGCATGAAGACAGATTAAGGAAGACAAAATTCTTACCATTTGCTATGCACCCACTATCATGAAATGGCAAGAGACAAAAGGGCAAAAGAGATACAAAACTATGTTTGGTATATATATCCATTTTTTCATTCAGTTTCTTTAAGAACATGTTCATCTCCTCTCTTTCCCAAGATTATTTAATTTCTTTTCTTTTCTTTTATTACCCTTCTCTTTCTTTTCTTGCCTTATTTGCTCTTGAAATTACCAAATTTGGCTAAAAATAATAATAAAAAATATCAGCACAAATGGATAACAATATTGTCATTCATCCTAACTTACCTAACTCTCTGCTTTCATTCCCATTGCTTGTAAACAATGGAAAGAAATCTGAATCTGCAAGTGATAATTCACCTCTTTAAGACAGAGGTTCCACTACTATCAAAACATCCCCTTCTAGAAGTTTACCATTTCTTAATTTTGTGGTTTAACAAGTGGCACAGAATTACTTTAAAGAGAGTGCAATCATTATATTAATGTTTGCCATTTAAAGTAACACTCTCACTGATAAGATACTTATTTCACAAGTAAAAACAAACAAAACCCCTAACTACTTATCACAACAATTAATGGCAAAAAGGAAAGGAGATGACTTCTATGTGAAACCTCTATCTTTGGTTACCATTTTCTATGTTGTCACTGACAGTGTGTTTTTTTTTTATTAATCAGCATCCTTACTAAAGTGAAGACTGGAATAATATTTGAAACACTGATCTATTCAGTATTGTGTTCGTTAAGAACCCAGGTCATAAGGTAGAGGAACAAAATCTGTTCTTAGGAATATCATATTTTTAATGGATGGCTCATTAAAATATTCTTTTAAATCAGATTTAAAAAGAGGAGAATTAAAATACTGGTATTTTAATTTATTTAATTTTAAAATACACTGACTGCATCAGTGTATTTTGTTTTTTCTGCACATGGTTTAATATGCAGATCTACCTGGGTAATTTGATTTGATAGACATTACTGTAAAGTGGCAATTTGCAACTAGTTTTGACATCAGTTCAGCCTTTTCATATTGTGAAGATTACCAAAGACATAAAATAAAATGATAATTGATGCAGAATTTGTTTCAAAAATGTTATAATTATTATAATAAGCCCACCCAGTAGTTTTTTCCCAAACTATATCAGCTACCAAAGAAAAAAAAAAAAAAAAAAAAAGGCAGTGAAAATACCATGTACGGACAAAATCATTATAATATACTCTGTCAACATTAAAATATCAGACAAGAACTCAAACCTTTAAGTTTAGCAGAAAATACTATCAGGAACTGATTGAAAGAACTGAAACTTTTGACTATGTGTACAAAACAATATTAACGGCATTCAAATTAATGTACAAATTTTTATTTTTCCTGTATAAAAGCCCCAAAACGTTATTTGCACAGCACACAAACACACTCCCATTTTTTTTATTTTTTATTTTTTTATTCTTTTGCAAAGGTATGGGGAAAAGTTTGTTAGAGCAATGACAGGGAGAATAAACCATCACAGATCCATAAAAATTGTAAATGTAGTAAATAATCCATACTCAGGCACAAGTTCTGTATGTATTGACTGTGGTCAGAGGCTAAGAAGTGGTCATGTAATACTAAATATATATGCTCAAGGGAAAATCTCCTGACCGTTAAGTGAATGTTCAAGATCATTATGCTGCAAGTACAAGAAAATACTCATTGCCAGCACAGTAAGTGACAAAATATGTTTACTGGAACATAGGCACAGCATACTCACAGCCAAAAGCTGTACAGCTGCGCTCACCTATATCCAAGCTGAGCCTATCCTGAGCAAATGTCACTGGTTCTCCAGTACTGTGAGAATGCAGGAGAGATTAAATCCAGAAGGTGCTGTGGGAGTATCTTTGCCTGTGCTCCATGAAAGAAATATGGCAAAACCTTAAGAACAAAAGACCATAACTTCCAGATATGTGTACAGGAGGATATCATGAATAATCCAGGTCACTGTCAAATATCCTGGGCTGTTCTCCTCAATAACAGAGAGAAAACAGGCAGCAGTACTTCACTTCTTTACTGCATTTTGGTTTGTTGTGGCCCATATAGCCTGGATTCTCCTGTATCACAATGTAAAGGATGATACAGGGGGCACCACAATAGCAAAAGTGACTTATTCCAATTGGCATGCCTGAGGGAATAAATGGGTAAAGCGTAGGGTTTATACCCATATAAATTCTGAGGCTACCTGAAGGCAGCTCAGCCCAGCATCAATTTGAGCAGCTAAAAGTCTTCAGATTTACGGCACCGAATAGTAATTCCCTGGATACTGTGGTGGCAAATAGGAATTCCTGAAGCAAAACCAGCTATTACCTATACACATTCTTTTTCTGATAAAACCAGAGACAGACTGATACAAAACAGCACCACCAAATCACTATCCTGGCCCTGTACAGAAACAAACTTTGTCATTTCAACAGTGTCCTCCAGTCACTGTGTTATTGTGTTATTCCAAATGACTTTTGCATTAAAAAATAAAAAAAGGTTCAACAGTCTCTCCTTTCTCAGTACATTGCTAGTCCCATACCTGAACAGGTACAATAGTGCCAGCACAGAAATATATGCAATGTCATATCTCTAAGGAAAGAATGAAGCACCAATATGCTATGCACACGACACACACAAGTACCTGTGGTGCCTGATTAGAATAATTTTGTGCCATAGGTTGAACAATGAGGCAATTACAGCAACCATCCTGCATTTCACAATCACCACTTCAGAAATATTTTGTATACACAGCCATGCGTACTCTCAGGAGAGGTAACAGCTGATTGATTATTAAATTAGATATGAGGAAGAAATTCTTTACTGTAAGGGTGGTGAGGCACTGGAATGGATTGCCCAGGGAAGTTGTGAATGCTCCATCGCTGGCAGTGTTCAAGGCCAGGTTGGACATAGCCTTGGGTGATATGGTTTAGTGGAAGGTGTCCCTGCCCACTGCAGGGGGGTTGAAACTAGATGATCTTATGGTCCTTTCCAACCCTAACTATTCTATGATTCTATGATTGAAGTCTCTAGTGAGAGTATTTTACCCAAGCATGCTTTATTACAGCTTTCTGCACTTTAGTTTGTGTTTATGAACACCCAATGCTGAGCATCCCTTGACAGATGATGATGTCTCTGTCTGACATGACTATTATGATACTATGACTCCATTAGCACATACACATTTTTCCACTAAGTGTTTTGGATCTTATTCAATTCTGAAACAACTCCAATGGTTTCACTAAGCAAAGAAACAAAACAGTGTTCTGCAGTCTAGTGTGAGATTATCCCAGAACTAAGCCAAAAACCTTGAAAATGGCCTGTTTTCTACAATCAGTGGTGGCAAATCATTCTATTTGTAAGATGTAATTTGAATTTAAAGTTATCTTAATTATCAGATTCACTTAAAAGATAATTATACTTTAAATCCACTTAATACTCTGTAATAAATGTTATACTTCTAATGGATGGGCTCAGCCCATTAAAACAATAACTTCTTGTGAGTGAGACGAGGTCAATTTAAGCAAAATTAATCTGTGGGTGGAACAAGGATGGAATTCCAATAGTCAAATATCTCAGGCACAATACGCTTGCCAAGAGCACCTCCATCATCATGCACCATATTGTTAGACAGTACAAAATTCACTGAATTGTAAAGTGGTTTTATTTCATTACTATGGCTTCCAACCACTGGCTTTGGCTTTCTATATTATAAAACCTGTACTGCATAAAGTGATATTTAACATAGACAAACCACAAGACAGACCCGAAATCTTAAACCTGAAAATTTAATATTGGAGATAGTGATTTTTAAATACAATAAATTACAGTGAAAAACTACATCCAGTTCTGGGCCACCATGTAATTTATGTCAACTTTCTCAGGTGAAGCTTGTGGTTTTTTAATACGTTTGCAATGAACCTGCTTTTGCAATATACATACGCAAAGACATTTTTAGGCTATTATTTACATAGAAATTAATACTCACCTTTTTCTGGCAAATTTCCAGACTCCTTGGGAAAAGCTAAAATAATTCTACACATTACTCTTGCTAATTCATCAGTTCTTTCAAGCCTGGCTCCACTGCAGTGTTTAATAAATATTTCATATTTATAAATTAGCATTTTTACTACCTAGCTCTTCTCCAGAGTTAGCAGTCAGGTATTTCACCATCTCTAACAGCCAGTGTTGTATGTAACATTATACATTAGAGACCTTATTTAAATGTTACAGTTGCAAAATCAAACAGAATTAAGGCTGCTACATTGATTTAATTTTTTTTTTTTTTTTTTTTTTTACTGCATATGTATTATAATGACCTTACAAAAACTGAGAGTGCATGACATGGCCAAGACACTCCTATAATATAGGATTCCTATTCCATACTTTCAACACCAGAAGACATAATTTCTTAATTTTAAACCCTCTGCATCACAAGCACTGGACTCTGGCTCATATTCAGTTCTCTCTTTGAACAAAGGCATATTCTACAAGGCTCCCAGAAGGCATGCTTCTCCTACTTGAAATTTTCAACCCAAAGCTCTTAGCAGGATTTTGGTTAAGCCTTTTACATCACAAAACAAAGGGAAGCAATACTCACATTCAGAGCAAATTGCTACCATATGACGACTGCTTGTATGAAACTCAGTTGCCCGTTTTTATCTTAAATCCAGAAGTTGAGTGATTGAAAAAATCACTTAATTAATCCTTCAACCTTTGGAAAACACTGACTCTCTTTTCTTTCATCTTATGGTTTTAAATATCCCTTTCTCTTTACAATGCTGTAACGATCAACTGTAAGTATTTGGGTTGGGAGGGAAGGTACTTTGTACTTTTGCAGCTGAAGCTCATTCTCCACACATTAACATATGCACACACAAATATTGATTATGCTAGAACAAGCATGCTACTTGCTTCTTACTGATTACCATACTCAGGGGAGGACTTGTACAGCAGTCATTTCTGAATCTTATGTTTGATTGAGTTAAAACTAACTATGATTTTCTTGTTTCAAATGCTAATTTATTTAGTGGAAAAGACTATCTTACTGCTTGTTATATGCACATAAAATACTGATTGATTTCCTCCTGGTCTTTCTCTTTACCATTTCTCTTGCCTTTTGAGCTTACTCGTAGTTAAAGGCATTAGATAGCATGCATAATGTAAGATATTTACTCATCATAAAGAGGTGGCTTATACCATTCATCTTGATTCCCATATGAGCACAAAGAAGAGGAAATTAAGATTCATTTTGAGGTTTCTCCCTTATATATAGCCAGTAATAAAGCTTAGTTAGTAAAACATGATAAACTATTATTAGGGTGTTGGGCAACTACAAATTATCCCAAACTGATCTGATTCAAGCTTTAGAGTCATATGATCCTAGTTTTCCAAGGAGCAGCCAAATATTGTTTAGACATGCTTCTTTAGTAGTCTTTATTGGATTATTGAAAATACAATTATTATAAATGTTTCCACAACAGCAAAAACCTGAGTCTTAGGAAGAGAACACAGTTACAGAGTATAATGATCTACCAGTTAATCAGTGGATTTTCTGTCCCTTTTCTTTTTTTCCTCCATTCTTACAGTCCTTAAAATGTCAACAACAGACACTTTTTCTCTCTATGCCAGAATCAACTGCCCTATCTTAGATACAAAGTATTACCTGCACAGCAAAAATAGAGCTAGAAAGTGTTTCTTCAGAATTTGGTTTAAACCTACTTCCTTATGATAGGCTATCAGCTGTTCTTTCCTTATTTGATTTATGTTGTGTTCATTTAATACAGATTGTTAGTGCTGATATTTTATAGTGCATTACTATCACCGAAGAATATTGCTGGAAAAATCAGTAATCACAAGGCTTAGTTAAATGTTAGATACCTACTTAACAAAAAACACAAAAAAAACCAGACACCTCCCCCAAAAAACCCCAAAAAAACCCTCCTCTGTATTTCATCCATTTTACTCAAACACTTTCTTTCTTATACTTTCTGTATGCACTTTGAAGTCTGTTTCTGAATTGCCGTGTTTTTACTGCAGTAAATGGTAAAGCGTGATCTCTAAAAAATTCTAGAGATTGTGTACATATTAGCATTGAAATAGATCATTGCTTTTTTTTAAGTTACATTCATTCAATTGTGCAATTGTGTTAACAATGAGGACCATTTCTAGAGAGCTTTGAAAATGGAAATGCAATTATACAGCTAAAGCTGTAGTCCACATGTAGCAATATCTTATATTTACATTTGATAGGAAAATGTGTTAAAAATACTAGGATGGATTATCTGTTCATATGTCAGCTAGACATTGAAGTTGACTTTGTAGAAAAAGAGGTACTTTCAGGGCATAGTTATCTGGTGCTGGCACCAGAAAGTATTTATCTAAGACATCTGAAAGAATTAAAAGACAATATGGTTGAAATAACCACAAGCAGATGCAATCTGTTACCTACAACAGCATGAGGACTGGGAATGGCAAATATAATATCAGTGTTTTAAAAATATTCTCTGTGATGATCTGAGAACATGTAGCTTGTAACTCTGATTTTCCTCCAGCCCATAGAAAATATGAAAAAGAATATACTAAGTGGATAGCTGGATAAAAATTCATCTACATGAGATGAGTTAACCTGGCTTTCTTAAATCTGTCTTTTTTGAAAATCAAGAAGTCTCAACCTATCAACCCGATAGAGGTCTCTGTGCCTGGAGTATTGCATCCAGCTCTGGAGTCCTCAGTAAAGGAAAGATATGGACCTGTTGGAGAGGGTGCAGGGAAGGGTCACAAAAATGATTAGAGGGATGGAACATCTTACCTATGAGGAAACGCAGAGTTAAGCTTGTTCAGCTTGTTCAGAAGGCTTATTTTGGACTTTCAGTTCTTAAAAGGGGCCTGTTGTGATAGGATGGGGCGTAATGGATTTAAACTAAAAGACAGAAGATTTAGGCTGATTGTGAGGAAAAACTTTACAATGAGGGTAGTAAAATACTGGAGCAGGTAGCCTAGAGGGGTGGTATATGCGGTGTCCTCTCTGATGGGAGTTGCACTCCAGCTGAGATGCTAAGCTGTTCAATGAAGGCACTAGAGAGATGAGCAGCCTACTGACCATAAAGGAAACTGAAGAGAAGGTTTTAAAAGTCTTTGTAGAAAGTCTGCAGAGGTAAGACCATGAACCACACAAATTAAGTAAGCAAAAAGGAAGCTGGATGCCTCGATCACACAGCCACAGTAGAAGGTGGGTGTTAAGATGGGGAAGGCAGGAAGCTTGTGACTTCTGGCCATAATGTCATCAATGATATTTTCAGACTAAATCCAAAACACAGAGCTGTACCAGCTACTAAGCTAAAAAAGAAAAAATATCTCCGTCTTCATGAAACAGAAAAGATGAACAGTAGTTCATGGAGACTCCCTCCTACAGAGGGGATGAAGGCAACAATCTGCAAGCATGACAGAAGACCAGTATGGATAAACATGGAATTCCTCACTGAGCTCAAACACAGAAAGAAGGTGGAAGTAGATGCAATCTGCTTGGAAGAAATGCAGGTACATTTCCTGCAACGTAGGAATGGGGTCACCAAAGCCAAAGCTCAGCTGTAGTTCAAACTAGCAAGGGATGTGGAGGGCTGTAAAAAAATTTCCATAAAATTATATTTCTATAAATGTTGCAAAAGGGCCCACTTTTCTTTAGCCTCCTAAAATTCAGGGCAAGATGTGACCTAATGACAAGTTAGAAATAAAAATTGAGATGCTAAATGCTTTTTTTTGCCTCAGTTTTCACTGTTAAGACTTTCTTCATGTTCTTCCCAGGTCCCTGAGCCTGTGGTAATGCGGCAATACTCACAATACAGACAGAAAAGTAGGGGATCATTTAACCTGCTTGGATGAAGTCCGTGGGATCAGATATGTTGCATCTGAGCATGTTGAAAGGGCTGATGACATTGCAAGGCTGCTCTCTGTCATGTTTGGCAACTGATGGAAGTCGCTGAAGACTGACGAAATGCTGTCACACCAGACTTCAAGAAGGACAAGAAGGAGGATCTAGGAAACTGCTGTCGTGGTTTAAGCCGTTAAACAAGCAGTTTGCTCACTCACTTCCCCCTCCTTCTTCC
>JANRGW010049850.1:0-17819 GCA_024733675.1 Psilopsiagon aymara | reverse complement strand
CTTTGCGTGCGGCCATCCAGCCAGTTCTTTATCCACCAAGTGGTCCACCTATCAAATTGATGTCTCTCCAATTTAGAAACAAAGATGTTTAGAAACAAAGCTTTGCACAAGTCCAGGTAGATTATGTTAACTGCTCTGTCCCTGTCCATCAGTTCTGTAAGCATCCACACAAGCATCAGGGCAGAGAAAAATCTTTAGTTATATAATAAAAGGAAGGTCATTTACTGGGGTGAAAACACCCTGCAAAATACAGGCTTGGGGAGACACTACCTTGTTACCAAATATAACTTTTATCATCTACGATGCAAACAAATACTATTAAATCACTAGACTGGTCTCAGGCTTGAACCAACTGGAACAGGAAGTGGGTCCACACATCAACTAAATGAATGAGATTTCACTAAATGAATGAGATTATATTTCTATTTTTCTTCTTGCTAAGTTTGTGCATACAGCATCACATGGCCTATATTGCACTCTTTTCTCATGTAATCTTTAAAATAGGGTTTTTTCAGTACTTTTTTCCCCCAATTTTTCTCATTTCCAACATACAGCAATCAAAAAGGCTCCTTTCATCACACCTCCAGTCAGGACATTTCCCATTTTCTTTCCCCTTTGGAAAACCACTTCCTCTTGGGTAAGCTGGATGGTGAACCCCAAAACAGGAGGATGCCTTAGGACATGCTACATTCACTACTCTAAAGAGTCCAGCTCACCCTTTCTTATCCTGGAGCATCACCAATCTCTGATTCAAAGGTCCCAAACCAGGTGGATAAGATCCATCTGGATTGTACTGACCATTGTGATAGCTCCTGCTACAGGTCAGGCATTACCCATTTGATTTAAGACAAACATTTTGACCATTAGCTCTCATCCAGAATGGACTATAAAGCCACCAAAAATCTCCATAAATCTCATCTAAAAGACAGGGAAACACAGTATTTCCTACCATACACAGGTATGTTCCACTCTCTTCTTACAGGTTTTAGTTATATTGTGGACATAAAAGGCATCTGTCTAAATTTATAACACATTCACAAATATGCTAAAGACTTATTGAACTCAGATACCTACTGGAAGGTATGTACAAGACAAGAAATGGCTAGTTCACCTGTCAACGACCTGAGCTCTTTCTTTGCCTTTTACTACTTTCATTCATTCCCTTTGTGCACATGAAGCAACAAAGTTTTTTTAGTCTTTCCACACTTCCCATCCAGCAGTAAGTTCTAATCCTAAAGAGATGGTGTTATTAGAGCTTGGTGTTTGCCTGTGATTGCTCTCCTCACAACGGAAGATGCAATCAGAGGAAGAATTCATGTCCTGTAATTCAATGAATGGATGTGCTTTTCCAGTAGTTTCTTTAGTAATTCCTTGTGTAAAGTATGTTTTTCTGTAATTGAAATTCTCCAGTGTACAGTCATTTATTAAAATATAAAATTTATTATGGCATTTTCCATCTTGTTTTCATTACTTCCCTTCTATACAAAGTTTTCACAGTCACATTTTAATTCATTTTATTAGTCTGGATACTGAAAGGATACTGAAAGTTGCAGAGCAATTTATAAGCACTCAAATGGAAAAGTGTGCTATAAACAGAGAATAAAAGCAGAGAAGAGGACATAGCAGGGCAGTTACAAGGGAAAAAGAAACAGCTTTATACCTCTCCAATGGTAAAAGTAGTCTGAAGTAGTCTATATATATAAAAAAATATTCTCTAACATTCACCTACTTTTTGAAGTCATTCAACTGTAAAGAACATACTAACAATACTAGCTAGCATTCTTACCCTTATCAGGTATTCTTGAAGGAAAAGTAAAAAGAAGCACAATGTCTTCAGGGAAAATCTGAAAAGAAAATGATGAAGGACTCATTTGTTTATTGTTTCCCCAGCCAGAAAACATTGAAGATGACCTCTGTGACCTTTATTACTCAAACGAGCACTTTTCCTGAGCAAATAATTCATCTAAGTATTAAAAATCTTAGAATAAAATTATTCCAAACAGGGCTGGAGAGGATAATATTGCACAAGAAGACTACAGATTATACTGCTAATCAGACTCTCAGTGGAAAACTTCTGGTTTCTAAATTAAATGTATTAAGGTATTAACATGAAATCACAACTAGAAATTGATGCTACCTCTCAACAAGAAGAATATGATCCAGCTTCAAAGAACCACTGGTGGCGATGACTGCTGGGCACCCTCTGCCATGATACCTGCAGCAAACCAGGCAAGCCCAGCTCTAGCAAACAGTGCAAAAGTGGAGCAAGAAGTGGCTACCAGGAGGGAAATATCAGGAGGAAAGACAAGAAACAGGCAAAAGGAGGAATAGAGTAAAATAGGAGATTGGTCTCCTGTGGCTGTGTTTTCAATAGGGCAGAGGAGGAAGCCACCACCTTTCAAAGGAAAGAGGCGATCCTTCCATGGGGCCATGCGAAAATGTTGCTAGCTCGGAGGAGCTGAGCCTAGCCAGCAGCTAAGCACCCACCCAGCAGCTCTACCACTGCCCCTGCAGAAGCATGGGGACAGAATTAGAAGAGCAAAAGCAAGAAAACCTTGGATGGAGACAAAGTTTACTAAGTGAGGGACAAAGAAAAAGAAAACAAGTCCTGCAAAGGCAATTCCTCACCACCTCCCATGAGCAGAGCAATGCCCAGCTAGACTCACTGCAAGGGCTATCTTGGAAAGACCAAACCCTCCCATGTACATTGTCATGCATGATGTTATACGGCACTGAGTATCCTTTTGACCTATGCAGGTTAGCTGTCTCATGTGCTTCCCCGCCTAACCTTTTGCCACTCCCTAATTTCCCCCCTGCAGCAGGAACAGAAAGGGCCAACACCACACAAGCACTGTTCAGCAGCAGCTAAATCGTTGGTGTGTTACTGACACTGCTTGTGTCACAAATGCAAAGCACAGCTCCACACCAGCTCTATGAGGGGGGGCAATTCCACTCCAGCAGACCCAGCACTGTGGGATCCTGCTTGGATCCTGCCTACCTGGCCCCCCCAGCTTTCCTGCTGGCTCACCACCCACTTACATCCACTCCTGAGAAAGACTGCCTGGAGAGAAAGAGTTTAGTTCTAGCAAGAGTACTCAACTGCATTTACGAATGAGGAATGTTCTGCTTGTAAGAACAACAGAGCATCCTGAAGGTTACATTTCCTGCTGTTCCCACAGTTGTAGATCAGCTGGAAAGATTTCGAAGTATGTCTGAAACCAGAGTGCTATGAGACTTTTCATAGAATCGTGGAATGGTTTGGGTTGGAAAGGACCTTAAGATCAGGATCTATACTTCCAACCTTACCAGTTCCTCCCTACCATGGGCAGGAACACCTTCCACTAGGCCAAGTTGCTCCAAGCCCTGTCCAACCTGGCCTTGAACACCTCCAGGGATGGAGCATTCACAACTTCCCTGGGCAACTCATTCCAGTGCCTCACCACCCTCACAGTAACGAACTTCTTCCTTATATCTAACCTGAACTTCCCTGGTTTAGTTTGAAACCATCACCCCTTGTCCTATCACTACAGTCCCTGATGAAGAGACCCTCTCCAGCATCCCTGCAGGCCCACTTCACATATTGGAAGGCTGCTATGAGTCTCCACACAGCCTTCTCCAGGCTGAACAGCCCTGCTTTTGTGCTGTAACTTTGAGACCTTAAGTATTTAACAAGCTCTATCTTTCCTGCAAAATAGTTTGAGAAGATCTTTTAAATACCACTTTATCACAAATATTCATAACTTATAAAAATAAAAGTGTATATATTTGATAGAGATTCTTTTTATTTTCAGTTTTATGCCGCTTTGTATCAAATCCTGGCAACAGTGGGAAAGGCTTAACTAATAATATTATCTCCTATCCAGACATAAAACCCTTTCCCACTTTCAGCTGTAAATGACTTTCATAATTGCAATTGAGTATCTCATTTTTCTTCTAACATGACCTGCTCTGTGAAAATCAATATCTCATTACCCAAGCCACAAGGTGAAGCAATTCCAGATCAGAAAGCAGAGTGAGTCTGTCCTCCCTGCTTATCTGGAATTATATGAACACAGCGAACCTTGATTCAGTGGGAGTTTGTCCACTGACTTCATGTAAAGTTATTTAACAGCACTGTGTGTTTCATTCAGGAGAGGCATAAATTTAAATAATCCAAACTATCTATAATGAAAATATCCTATTCTGCTAGCTTATGCCAAAATTATGGGGACTTTTGGCTTCTTCCAATAATTGCTGGAATAAGTTATTGCACAGATGATTTCAAAGCAAACATTGCCCTAAGCTACAACTTCATCAGCAAAAATAAGACTTAACTTGGAAGATGCTTTGAGAACATGAACCAATGGCAGATGTACTGTGTATTTTACTCCCTTCCAAGACATTTCAAACTCAAGTTCATCTCCTTAGAGGTAAGCAAAAAATTTGGCAGTGGAAGCCAGCACTTCAGTTTACTTAATCTTTTACCTTGAGAACACAGAACAAAGAGAAACTACTATAGCCAAGGGAACTGAAGGCACTCCTGTCTTCTGTGAGCAGAGACTTGAGTACCCTTCATCCCTCTAACCACAGCATGGTTGCATTTAGTGCTACGATTAATTCTGCTCAGAACTAATCTGCATTCCCAGATACTATGCCGCTAACTTTAAGAGTTGATTTCAACGTCTTGATCCTCTTTATTTTAGATGCTTGGCAAGAGATCCTCCCCTGTGTGTGGATACCTTCAAGTAAGCTAGACATCATTATTTCTTTTGAAGTCCATGAACAGAAACCCACTATTCATGTAAGTTGTTTTAGCTGTCCGCCTTAGGATGAGATGAAAGGAAATCTGTCCATTAATTATGAAAGGAATCAAGATGCCTAGCTTACATGTAAATACTTACACCTAAAGATAGAAAAGTCTCACCCAAAACTCATTTTTCATCCAGGGAGGAATGAAATCCATCACAAAAGGATGATCCTCCAAGGCCATTAGAGCCTAGACTTGACCAACATACATTTGAACTGAAATTCTGATACTCAGTTGGGTGTCTGCTGGCTGTTGCAATCCCTACAAAGAAGCTCACACATTCAGCTTTTAAAGCTCCAAGCTCAAACAGCAAATAATTTCATTTTACTAAATGTTTACTCTGAGCTTTTATCACACCTTTTCTTAAAGAAATTTTTTGGCTTTGTGTAGCTCCAGTTCACAGCTGGCAGCTGAAGTGATGGCAAAAGCTTGTGTGCTGAGATCAGGTGTAAATATCAATAAAATTAATTTCCTCCAGCAAAGGATATTATTCAAACACTGCAACATGCACCTGATCACAGTTAAGACTTGATTCACTTTGATTTATTTATTTGCCCCTTTGTCTATACAGTCTTAATGAATATTTTTAGAAGAGCAAAAATAAGAAGGTAATACGCATTTCCTCTTTACAACAGGATTTCCAAGAGCCTTTAAAAGACATTGGCTCTTCATCCAGCGTACAATACTGGACCAGACACACAGTTTAGTGAAGTATGTACAAACAAACCTGCAGACCATATTTTTCTATTGAATGAGATGCCCAGGAGGTGTTAGGTTTCTTCAAGCACTTCTGAATATCATTTCCCACCCCTTCCCAAGAGCCACTTCAATTTTCTGCCCTTCATTAATCTTGCTACAGAGGCAGTGTGCACAAAATCCAACAAGATGAACCAGAGCTTGATTATTGTGTGCATACAGAAAGAAAAACAAAAGATTCCTGCTACAGTGAAGCCTGCACTGCAAATATATGGCACCAAAGGCAAGAGCTAAGACCAGCAGTCAGAATGCGCAACATAAAACCAGCGCTGAAAATCTCTACAAAAAAGCCCAAGTGAGAATAAGGAAAGGAGCAGAAGCCAGAAATAATAATAAAGTATTAATGAACAATTTCAGGACTTTCCTTATTGAGAATATCATAAAAAAAAATCAAATAACCATCACAATTCAATGGGTAATTTGATCTACTGCAACCATTTTTGGTTAGAAGAAAACATCAGCACTAATTGAGGAGAGAAAACAACTCAGCAAGTCATATTGAGCCATTTCTCCACTACAACCTCAGTGGAGCTTGACTGTAGCCATGATGTATGTTACTGATGCCTGAGGACTTGAGGACTTCTGTAAAATGAACTTACACTTAATGGTACTTCAATATTGGTCTTTACCTGTGCGGCAGAAAAATTATAGTCTGTTGGAGGCTTCCCTGTATTCTTGAAAATGATTGCCAGAGGGCAGGCATAAAGCAAGTCCTTGCTCCCAGCCCAAAAGAGCTCTCATTTCTGATCTGGCAAACTAGCACCTCCATAGAATTCAGAAATATATTACAAGACAGTCATGAACAACTCTTTTTTGAAAGGGTAAGGTGAAAATCAACGGTTACATTTTGCTATGCCTCCCCATGCACCTCTCGTGCTCATTAGAGCTCCTCACCAACGGCTGCACCTTTCCAAGCCACTTTCCTCTCCAGACAGAATACGGCACTGGAGAATTAGTATTTCCAGCATGCTCACTCCATCTTGGGAAGTAACTATGTGCAATTAAGACAGGAAATTGAGTTATCACAAGATACATACCCTAAATAGCTTTAGAAGGTTAAAACTGTATCTAAAGAGAAAATAGCATAAAAATAGTTTCTACTTCAACAAAATCCATAGCACAAGTTTCTGGAGGTCTAAAGATGTCATTAAAGGGCATCAAAGTACTAATGTGATTAGTTGATGTGATTAAGCAAATGCTAACAGTTCACAAAGCAAGGACAGCATTTGTACATACTGTGCTTAGCAGCCAAGTTCAGCCAACCATCACACAAATAAAAGGGGTTTGAGAGTTCATTCCTCCAGACTATAGCAGAAAAGGTAACTAATGTCTGTCATTTAGTGGACGTGAGTGAAAATATCTGAGCATATCTGGGATGGTTTTTCAACTTTCTGGAGTTTATTTCAAATGCTTGTTTTCCTAAACCTTGAATCCCTAATATCCCAAAAAACTGCAAACACACAAGGGAAATCTAATCAAAAGCATAGCAGTTTCAGCTCTTCTGAAACCATTCTAATTTTCTTTATATGAGGTTTTTCTGTTGCTAAATTACTTCCCCCTGGGTGAAACAGGAAGAAAGTTTAAAGCAAGCAGATGGTTGGTTTGAGAGTTAATCTACAAACAAAAATCAGCATCATGATGGACTGCAGCTTGCCTAAAAGTGTAGGTAGAATCTGATTTAGAGATTTGTTTTGAATCCTTTTGTTAATTTATTCTTTGGGAACACCTGAGGAAGAGAAGAGCAACTGTAATAGAAGGGATAAGTAAATTCACTATCTGGCCACAAACAAATAAATGAAAATCAGTCCAAAGGAAGATAGGTAGGTTTCTTTAAAAAGGTAAACATCCTGCAATTTACTCTTCTGGGCTCAGACTGACAGGTCCTCATGTTTCAGGCCAGGCCAGCTTTCTCTCACATCTCACTTTTCAAGCGTATTGGACCTGTTCCACCCTGTGAAGAGTGATGTGAAACTCCATGGGCTGTTCTTGACATGTTTGGAACAAGTAACCTTTTACCATGTGCTCCAAACTCAACGAGAACCCTCTCCATTAATAATGATATTCTTTATAATAAGGAACATTATCTAAACCTTTCCAATTTAAACTGTCTTCTCATTTCAGCTTCTGCCTCTACTAGAGAGTTCCCTTCTGATACTTCTCCTGAACTCCCGAGCTTTCAAGACTCAATACATCTGGCTACTTGCCTTTCCTCAGTGATTCCTGTATAGCCAAAAAAGCACTAGGATTTAAAAAATCATAGATAGAACTGAATCAGCAACAACTGTTGATTAACAGAAATTTTAGAAAAGTAAATGACCTGTGAAGTAACAGATGGAGACAGATACACAAATCCAGTTACTTATAGAAATCTCACCTGATATTAGCTAATGACTTCTTACAGCCTGTATATAGTCATTTTCCAGTGCTGAGGAATATTTTCTCTAGTTGGATAATCAAACGCAGGATCCCAGCATGAATATTTTTGAATTCTTCTCAATGAGAAGACACATCACTTTCACTGCAATTTTTTCTTAATACAAATTGTGCAAATTGTCAAGGAGAAACACACACACATCACTTCTCCTACACTCCACTGTTCTCTGATATGTGATATCCCTTAGGTAAAACAAATCTGACTGAAAACACTGACTGTAAGAAAATTATCTGTGTCTATTTCAAATGACAGCATCCATACTATGAATTGAGACATAATTAATAATGCAGTAAGAAATACTTAAGAATCTCCCTGCTCTGTTAAAATAGCATAGAAACACATGGGTACTTGCAGGATATTATTAAAACAGGATTAGTGTCTGTTAGCTAAAGTGGAACATGCTGGTCACCAGGAATGTAGTGGTGGTTGAACCCAGCAGGCAGTGGGACACGCAGCCTGAGGTGGGGTGGGGGAAAGAATCGGAGAAAAGATAAAATGCATGAGTTGATATAAAGACAGCTTAGTAGGACAGAAAAGGAAGAATATATAAAACAAGTGATGCACATTGCAGTTGCTCACCACCCACAGTGCAGTTGCTCAATGCACAACAAGCCCCTGAGCAGCAGCTGCCACCCCCCAGCCAACTCCCCCCAGTTTTATTGTTCAGCCCAACACCTTAGGCATGGGATATCCCCTGAGGTCAGCCATCCTGGCTGTGTTCCCTTGAGTTCTTGGTGCCCCTCTGGCCTACTCACTGAGCAGCATGACAAGCTGAAAAGTCCTTGACTTAGTGTAAGCCCTTCTCAGCAACAACTAGTTTGTTATCAGCACTATTCTCCAACTAAAGCTAAACACAACCACTCTACCAGCTATGAGGAAGAAAATTAACTACCCCAGCTGAAACCAGGACATGTTTATCTCCAATTCCTGTATTCGGAAGACATGCACATCCTGTGTTAGAGCAGCACAAGTAGAACGAGTAGAATTTGGAGTGACAGCTCATAAGGCCTTAAAATTTCACGTCACTTAATAAAGTCATAAAATCACAGAATAGTTAGTGTTGGAAAGGACCTTAAAATCATTTAGTTCCAACCCCCCTGGCATGGGCACAGACACCTCCCTCTGGACCATGTCTCCCAAGGCTCTGTCCAACTTGGCCTTCAATCATCTTCATCTTTTTAAGTCAGCCTGAGAAATGAACTGGTTTGGCACAGTTGTTCAACAAAACAATTTAAACCTGACAAGTTCAAGGCCCTTGAACTTGAACAGCTTCAAATTATAACCAGTATAACTCTAAGAAGGATTCACAGCATCTGTGAAATGGAGAAGAATTTGGAGCCACAAATATTTGTAGCTCTGCTTTAGTCTCTGCAGGCTGTTTCTGCTTCTGGAGCTATTTGAGTTATGAAAGCCTATCTGGATATCCACAAATGCTTAGAAAGGAAGGAAAGGGAAGGAGAAATAGGTCAGAACATTATTTTCTTTGGTAACTGAAAGAATTCTTTCAGATAGACTTTAGTGATAACAAATGCAACTGTTGCCTAAGTATGTGGGTATACATCAGAATGAGAATTAACAGTCTCCAGTTGTCACCTGTAACATGTCATATTGAAAATTAAATCCAGATTTCTTTTTCAAAGATTACAGAATATTAATTACCATCTGACACTTCCTACTTTATAATAAATAAATAAACAGAAAGAAAAAAACAAAAACAAAACCAAACAAGAAACTCAGTAATATTTTAGGACTTATTACTACCAAGAATCACCATGAAACTAAAGCGGATACTGTTGTCACAGCCAACAGCCTGTTTTCTTTTGTGCAACCTGAAAAATAATTCCTGCTTGGAACATCTCTGCAGTAATCCAGTTTGGTTTCAGGGCTTAAATCGGCAGCTTCATTTTCTGTAATAAAGAATGGAAAATTTGCATTGCTATTTCCTGCATATATGTAGATGCCATCAAGATGAAAGTTCCCCATAGAACACACTTTTTATCATGATGTTTTTGCAGTACATCTAGCACCCCTGCTTCAGTTTGCCCAGTCTTTTATTGCTGAGGTAATCCCAGGGCTGCACACACTGTAAATCTGAAATACAACAGGTCTTTTACCAAACCTTCCCCTTTTCTCAGTGCTGCTCTAAAAGCTGTATGAGCAAAAAGGTCAGATGTAAACATTCACACCAACCAAATTTCAGGTCATAACTCAGATTCATTCCAACCACTAAACACCGGTTTAGTAAACCTAACTCATTGAACAACTCCAAGTGAAGAGAAAGTATGTCCACCCTAAACATGAGCTCTTCCCACAGGTCACATATTTCAGGTGTCAAACCACTGGGTAGGAAATATTTTATGCACTTGTTAGGGCACACAGTTTCAGAGAGACCACATCCTAATATCTCTTCTTCAGAAAAGTTTAGAATTTCAAGTTTGAATTTCAAGTTGTGATCAATGTCGTCTGAAGAGTGGACAATGGGCAATCTGTACTCGGCAGCAAAGGCTGCACTGCCTTAGAGCACTGCTTGCTATAAGCTCTTTGCCTTCCTCTGATAGCATGTGTCATTCCTCCCAGGGGAGGATGTGAGAATTTCAGTTTAGGCAGTGTTTAGAAGGAAAGTGGATAAAAAAAGAGCAAAATCACAGAATCACGGAATGCTTGGGTTGGAAGGGGTCTTAAAGCTCATTCAGTTCCAAATGCCTGCCACAGGCAGGGGCATCTTCCACTAGACCAGGTTGCTCCAAGCCCCGTCCAACCTGGCCTTGAACACTGCCAAGTATGGGGCAGCCACAGTTTCTCTGGGCAACCTGTGACAAGGCCTCACAGGAAAGAACTTCTTAATGTCTGTTCTGAGCAGGATAAAAACTGTTTGATTAACACCAATAGTGAAAAAGTTTATTTCTGCCCTACTTACCTGCACCCAGAACACACCTTCTGGCAGGACATACAATTTCCTGATTTTCAACAATTTTTAAATCAACTCTTGATAATTTCAATGCCAGAAAGATTTCAGAACTGCTTTTCAGACTACATCATACAAGTCACTTTTGCTAAGGGGAATTTTCCTCTATTTTTGTTTCATTGAAAACTGTTGTGAAAAGCCCCACAACAGAGAAAGAAGCAGAGTATTCTCAGCTAAGTCCTAGGAGAATGAATGCAGACCCTTCATTCTGTGTGCCATTTCCATGAATAAATTTTCAGTCTTCATTTCTATGCAAAGCTATTACAGCTCATTAGCTCTTTTTGAGAACACTATTAATAATGAAAGTTTCATAAAAAATAAACAGAAATAAAATCTACTAGGTACTGGTTAAAAATCTGGATACAGAGTCCAATGGGATATATCTTCTGCTTCATATCTGAATTTCCAGTGATGCTAAAAGTATTTCAAATTATTAGTTCTGAGCAAGTACGAAACAGAAACCAGGTAAGCTTGAGGAGATTTAGGGAATTTTTAAGACTCTTGTAAATTAAAACCAGAAACAGGTAGTTGAACACTTTCAGTTAGTATTTCTTCCATGTGTAGATTGCAGTTTTGCAACCCCATCATTCCACATTAGATTTCTGGCAAAAGAATGTTCTCTCACCAGAACAGTGTTTCTGTGCATTACAGGTGGTTAAAAACGAAAATCAAAGTGAGGCTAGGATTGGACATATAAATAACAAATCTTACCTGTCTGATTCTACTTGGGAATTGCAGAGGCTGTCGCCAATAGTCTTCATGGGAGTTTTTAGATCCAATGTTTCAAAAGGCCACTTTATCAGTCAGCTAACACTAGCCAAAAGTAATAATGAGAGGAAAGTTTTATTGTCAAACAGCTATCAAAAAGGGCATGTTGTTAAATTAACTGGAATTTACACACTAAACATCACTACTGTGATTTAAGATCCAAGATTTCACATTTTTTCTGAGGCTGTTTTACAGCAGTACTTAGAGAGGTAGCACAGTAGCACGATGCTAGGCTTGTACACTGGAAAACAGCTGATCAATCTCATTTCATCTTTACATATCTGGCAGAAGAATGTTGGTGAATGTAGATGTCTAATGGAAACAACACTGCCCATATAAAGTGTGACATCTGATTTTCAAATATTTTTTTATCACTATTTCACAATTACTAGTTTCTAAACTAAAGGATTAGACTTTTTTACTATTTTTAAATAGTTTGAACATTTTTAACCTTGTCATGACACTCCCTAAAATAGTCCTAAGGATTAACGCCAAAGAAGGGCTGGGTCTCACACATAGTATGAAAGAGCTGCAGAGTGAAAAATATTCACCCCCCGTCTTAAGTCGCAGTGTTCTTGGCACAGCACAGAAATGAATGCCCAGGGAGGGAGACATCAGCGTCAGCTACACACAAAGTTCTGTTTGGTCTGACTCACCCTTCATGATGGCATCACAGGTTTAAACTCCTCACTTCCAGCAGAGCTACATCAGACACCTCTTTCACAGGCACAAGAATTACACTGCTGATGAGCTAAGTGATGAGAACTGCTTGGAGTGATGCAGGGACAGATTTCTACTTATAAATCTATGTAAAACTGTTATTCCATCTGGGTATTTCAGACAAAAATGATGAACTGGAAAACAGCAGAGGAATATAGCCATATTTTATTTAAAATGGCAATGCCTTGGCATGGGTTTAGGTTCTTTTAAATAAAGAAAACAATTTACCATAATATTGTTGCATCTTTTATGATATCTCTTTTCTTCTGCTTTAAGGAAGTGACTATATTTCCCTATAGTACACTGTACTGGTGAATCAGTGACAACACAACTTAAAAGCACATCAGAGTGAAATACTTTGTGTCCCAGTCTGATTCTTCACAAATTCTGAGTTCTACAGCTTCCCATCAGCCATCCAGCACATTTCATGTGTGCATAAGAAGTCACAAAGTTCCTCCCAAAGTACATTGCAGCTAACTAGAATTTATATTTCACAGAAAAAAATAGTGAGTTACTGTGTTATGATAACATCAAGCAACTCAAATATAAAATACTAACAATTTCATCATGAACAAGCAACTCACACAAAATGCAGCTAAGATAGGGCTAAGAAAACTTTCATAACTAAGTGAAATTTGTGACTATTAGACCAAGACTAACTAGACAGATTAATATTTGTTCTGCAGCAACAGTGTCACTTTGTCACAATTACATTCACCTTAGGCTCTTATGTAGAATATTTTATCAAGTATTTATGAAAAGCTCTGATCATAAGCCATGTCAGTCAGAAAACCTGGATGGATGATTACATTTAAATGGTCACTCAGAGGGTATTTGACTGAAAAAATCCTCAGTGCCACTAAATCGTTCTACTTTCAGGGTTTTTTTGTGAATGGCAGGGAATAATCATATATTGAAGAGGCACTGGTTGTATGTCCCTAATTAGAAAGTGTTGCCTGTTAAGACAGCAATTGCTTCACGTTTCCAGCTAAGTCTGCCATCAAAGGCTGAGATTTATTCAGTTTTACCTCTGCTCCTCCAAACACCACACTGAATCTGACTACATTCAGGTTTACACCCCATTTATGATTATAAATATATACAAATAAAAATATAAATACAAATATTCTCATTTGGATCAACTCTTCATTGGCAAAAAAGATACTATTCACATATCAACAATGCTGTGGGGTTTAATTCAACCTATAAAATATGAAGACTCTTAGAGGGAAGATGACATAATAATTTAAGGTCCTGGGCTTTTCTACCACTTGCAACAACTATTTAACTACAGAAGTCTTCTAAGCACAACCATTCATGCGATTTGAGTTTGGGCTTCAGGTAAAAGGGCGTCAAGGAAATGCTACTGTAAATACTTCCATTTTAATTGTGCAAATAAATCCAATAATATTCAGTTTATCCCCATTTACTAATTTTTTCACTATGGCTCTAACATATTTAATGACAATTTTTTCTTTTGCTAATGCTTCTAAAACAGAAATACTTTGTTGGCTCTGAATTGCACTCATAAAGCAGTAACATCCATTTTAATGTCAGCCACCCATCTGGAGGCCCCTTTTTATTTTTGCTGTTTTCTCTAGAAAAATTCTGCTTGAAGCTTGAAAACTTTCTGGCTTCTTCCCAGCTCCATTTCCACAGCCTTTTATTTGACCCTCTGATTTTCCCAAGCAGTCTCCTTCTTCCATGCCTGATTTCAAAGCGCAAAGTATAGCCTGGGGTAACTCAGAAATCTGTCATTTGGCTTGATTGAAGGAAATAGTAGAATTATAAAGATTTCTCATTTTGCTTTCCATTTGCAAACTGCCCATCACAGACTGAATCAGCAAGACTTGACAGCTCTCATGCATTTTTTTCCTATTACAGAATTCTGCTCCAAAGAAATCTTCAGCACCCTGAATGAGATACACAGTTAGCCCAAGCTGACAGTGTTCAGACAGACAACTCCTTTTTAACTCCATCCTGCAATTTACAGTTTCCAAATAACGCATCGTTTAACCACACCCAGAGAATAAAGCTGCCAGTACATAGGCATTGCTTTATGTTAATAAGAGTCAGACATCTCAGGCTCTCTTCCCAAACAAATGAACACACCAAGCTTGTAAGCCCCATTCTTCCAACATTATTTGACATTTTGTAAAATCACCAAGGCCACTGAAAGATGCCCTCAGGCTTTTCAACTTCAGTTTCTTGTGTTTCTCTGCCCTTATTACACTTTTTCCCTTTTGTTATTTAGTCAGTCACTTATTTTACATACTTTTCATGACTATAAAACCCACAACTAAAGGTTCTCATCCTGCCTTTTTCAACTAGCTCTTTCTTAGGGCTTTTTTTTCTACTATCAAGAGTTTTCAACATCTCATGCACACATGCACGCATACCCCTTTAGTATTAGTATTTAAAAATTATCTTTAAAATGAGTATTTAAAAACTCAGCTCTAGATTTTCTATGTGTCTTCTGCAACATCAGGCATCACTACAAAAGAGATCATCTTCACATGGTGGCCAAATTTCTATCTCATCAGTAGAGCCTGGACAGAGGCAAACTGAGTTATCACCTGTGTCTCTCTGAACACCCACTCCCCATGGAGCCAGGGAAACCCAGCCTCAGAGGAGCTGGGTTGCTTGGGAACAGCGCATGTGAAGCCAATTTACACATCACAAAAGATACTGCAGCAAACCTGACAGGAAAGTCATGAAAATCTCATGCTGCAGGGATGAAGCACCGCAAATATCAAGATGGGTAACTGGTGTACTTCTAAGACAAATAGAAGATATTTAGCTTTCCATAATAAACTGTGTAAAAAGGAAGAAATCTTATTTCTAAGACAACTGAAAGCACACCGTACCTGAGCAACTTCTGTTTTACCAACTCAGACATCCTAATTAGATTTCTCACAGGAGAACAGCAGTAAACCTTTTATGTCGTAGCACCTGGCTTAATTAATGGTTGACATTTTAAACCCTAATGTATTTTTGCATATAAGCACAGATGGTCCTCAGTGCTGTTTGATAAACCTTATCCCCATGGCCCTGACTAAGAACCATTTATGCTCCATTCAACCCCCAGATTCAGAGTAAAAAAAGTTCAGGAGGTTAGTGTGTGTCTCAGCATGCCAAGGAAGAGATAAATATGTGGAAGTTAATGGGAGCCGAATGAGAAAGCCAGCTCAGGCTTATAGGATCAGTGTGCAACACTGGTCACTGTCAGAAGGGCTGTTAAATCTGCTGATGAGCACTTTCTGAGTAATCGTTCGCTGCAATTCTGGCACAAGAGAGAGACAGGACCAGGACATTATGCTGTTGAAAGAGACACTGGACAGCATAAGGTTAGTGCCTCAGTTGGGCAGATTTCTGCACACATCTGCCAGGCAGCACTGAAATTTTCGTCAAGATAAGGGAAGGAAGAAGAAAAAAGCTCCAATATCTCCCTAAAACCAGTACCCTGTCCTAGTGAATTTCCATGCAGTTCATGGATCCTAGTTCTGTAAAACAAGTACTACAACTCAATATACATAAACTTGTGACTGAAACTCCCTATATGTTCATAACCTACTGAGCTCACTAAACAAAGTAAAGTTTGAGGCTGAAAGACAAACTTTTGCTCAAAGTATTTTCATGCTGTTAGTTTTCCAAAAATGACAGGATAACAGTTTGCTAGTCCCTACCTGCTGCTGTCTCCTGGTGCTTACCAAATTCTACCCACTGCAAGATAACCCATGGGATAAACCACAGTCAGAGCATCAGCTAAGGTAGACTATCATACCTTCCCAAACTGAATGGGACAACAATGATTCTTATAAGCTGCCTTATAACAGAAGAGCTTGTTTTGATTTGCTATTTCCAGACAGCTCACTGGGCAACATGACCAGGATCAACCCAGGAGAGTCTGCAAAAAGAAGCTCACTTGGTGCTTTCCACCTCATGTGGCAGTCACTGACCTCCCCAAGCTCTCACTGCCCCATGCAAGCATGGACATGAGCGTAGTCAGAACAGCTAACTGAGCTGATCCCTACAGCGCTGCTACACCAGTGCCCCTGAACTCCACAGGAGCTGTGTTAGCTGCGAATGATTTATGTGTGCACAGACTCATTCACTTCAATTTTTCTATCACATATCTTCACCAAAATCTTTCTCTCTAATCCCTCAATTTATCACAGGCCATGTCTATGTCTTCCCACAGCTTTGCCTGATCTACAGCAAGCATGCCCATGTGCGAAAGGCAGAATGGACATATGTCTGCCTTCTCCAAATCACCACTTCTTCCTTAGCTCCTTTTACACATGACATTTCTGCTTTCCTTCACACTGCTGGTTAATATTTCTTGAAATGTTAGGAAAAAGTTGTTTTTTTTTTCTTTAATTGAACCCAACTGAGATATTCATATTATGGCATAACTTCTATCACTTTAATTCCTAAAGAACCTCTGCTAAAGCATGGAGGCACACAGACCTTCACATTCAAGGGCTTGGGAGCAGAACAACTAAGTACATACACTGCGTTATTTAAAGCTGCCTTGTTTCTGTCTGTCTACAAAATCAGCAATTTATACACTTGATGCAGTTACCTTACATTGTGAAATAGATGATGCTTCTGAAGGCCCTTACAAATGAAAGGTGTTACAAAATTTTTCTGTTACTTGGCTCCAAACCTGTTTGTGTTAGTCCTCTGTAAGAGGGAGACCTCTTACAGAGTTTTCTCATGTAGTCAGGAAGCACATTTTGGAGTTTCAAAACCTGGCAAGGTTCTCAGCTGACAAAATCATATTCATATGTGCTACTGAGGATGGTGGAATGTTTGCACACACGCTTTTAAACATCTGAGAGGAATACACCTCTACCCAAATAAGTATGCTTTTATCTTTTGCATGGCTTTAATTGTTTCAAAGAGCTAAATGTAACATGTTCCTTCTCTTAAAACTGCAAATTCTCTTTGCAATTCAGTGAACAGATATGGGTGGTTACCCAGGAACTTCAGATATTCAGATTATTAAATACCCCTGCATCCAGTTTGGCAGTAGTAAAAATGCATACATGAAGCAAGAAACCCATCAAAATCGGAAAGTTGTCATCTCTTTAGATTATGACTAAATATTCTGTCATTATACACTGGTATCAAGACAAAGCCAAAAAACACCTTCAGAGACAGAAGCTCTAGGAATTCTAAATCAGCCAACTAACCAAACACAAAAACTACCAAAAAAAACCCAACATCCTCCCTCCCAAAAAAACGCCAACAACCCAACAATTAAGTGAGAATGGAAACTTGACAACTCTACTTTAGTATTTGTCATGCTTTAAGCCATAAATCAGCCATGCAGTTTGTTCACTCACTTCTCCCTTTTTCTTCCCTCTGCTCCTGGAGGGATGGGA